>JAVTVY010023183.1:0-96930 GCA_036873755.1 Hanleya hanleyi | reverse complement strand
ATATCTTGCCGGCATCATTGAAAACTGTTGACCGCTTCTCTCTTGCAGGAAACAGGCCCATGCTTATGTATATTATGATTGTCTTTTTGAATTTGGTGCTAATGCTGTTGTATGGAATATGGAATAGGTCTTTGGATTATGGACGCGGATATTCTCTAATGGACGACGGCTGAATTATGAATGACGGACTAGGCGCTTGTACAGAAGTATCACATAGTAGTTCCATCTGTCAAGCCACCTCATTCTCTCTTATCGGACCGATTCTAGTGGCAACTTTTAACAAGTATCACCATGGACACTCATAATTAAATCAAAATCAAAATCACCCATCGAATTTCTCTCCAACCCACTTTCCTCAATATTTGTTCATGCCCCCAACACCCTAGTAATCCTCGTCCTTGTGTTCTAAATGTTCAAGTATCCTATTGTTCCACCTCCTCGTCAGCTTTCCACTGTTGAGCCATTTCTCAAAGTAATCCTGGCCTGGGGAGAGGGGGTTAGAGCTGAAACTCCGTGACTTTTTAGATTATCACATTGAGCTTATTTTGAGCCTACTTGCATTACCCCGGAGCAGGGGATCATGGGTAAATTTAAAATGGCGTCCATGTGGGGGTACCAGAGAAGTGATGTTTTTGCAAAAATTACGCAAAAATTCAGCATGTTGATTTAACGTGGTTCTATGCCTTTCACAAAAACTGACTGAAACCATATGTCTTAGTATCGCCAAAAAACACCCCCGACATGGAACTGGACATCTTGGTCACTGTCGATCATGAGTAAAACATGAGTATCTACCACTATCTGGTGGTGTAAAGAAGTCCAAGAGACCACTCAACTTTTGCATCTTGCGAGACAACCGAGCCTGGGTGCACCCAGTTTGCTCGGGAAGCCTTTGACGATGCGATCACCCCTCGGTACGGCTATATGCTTATCTACCGGGTTACCTGAAACATGTTACCCCTGAAGATCTTCGACTTCGGAACCAAATCTTTCCGGGAGACTTAATACGTCTATATACCGAAAACAAGACGCCACAAAAGGACAGTTTCTCAAATGGTAGGTTGGCGTTGGACCATAGAGAGCGTACATGATCCTGATGTAAATTTACCCAACGCGGATCCCCAAGCTTCGGTAGACTATGATGGAGGGGATAATAAAATGATTTGATATGTAATCCTGGCTTTGTTGTTGTTGTTGTTGTTGTTGTTGTCTCTCTCCACTGATGTGTCATACACTCGACCCAAGCAGGCTAACTCATCGGATATACAGCGAGGGTCCTAGACTCTTGTCTCATGTCGGTACGAGTACGCGTGTTCCAACGTTCCGGGTGCAGAAGACAGCCCCACCTGTCTTGCTCCGGACCATTGTCCGTGGCGTGGACTCCACCCTCGTGTTTTGTCTATGTGAGATTGGACTCAAATATTTTAAAAAGGCAATATTCCACCGACTCCGGCTCAGAAGGCCGAGTTGTTGAAGCACAAGCACAAGAGCGAGTCTCACAAACACAGAAGAAAATGATCTCCAGAAAGGCGGGTATCTCGGTGCCCCTTTAACGCCTTTGTCTGCCTCTGTGCTAAGCCCCGTGTTGGGTGGACTCTTCGGATGATAATGGAGCATAGGAAAAAAAATGGCCCTGTCGACCCACGCCTCCTGCACACCCTACAATATTCGTACCCGGTCCCACGGACGGTGAAAACGCAGAACACGCTCGATGAGGAGATAAGCTAGATTCTACAACGTCGGGATTTAAGCGATAGAGAGAAAGTACAACAGTACAATCCCACGCTTCAACGGTACATTAAGTTCATGGGGGTAATGCGATACCGCCTCATCTGGACCAACCCCAGTGTCAGTCACATGTCAGGATCACTCGTATAGCCAGCTCAGCCCCACAGTGAGTCGCAGATCATAAAGAGCCTACCCACTACACTCCAGAGGATGGCAGGCTTGCTACTGGAGCGATTGAAAGCCCACCCCTGGAACGACAAATGTCAACATCTCATTCAGAACCAAGTGGTTCCCGGTATCCATATGGCGAATTTGGTGAATGACATGATGCGTCAACGCAGGTCACAATATTGACAGAAGTACCCTTATAACTTTTGAATGACATTTTGAAGTGTCATTCGGTTTGACGTATAGAAGTAGTATAAGTATGAATACTTGGATTTCCTGGATTTCAACTTTTTCTTTATTAAACACGACGTTTCGCTAAGTCTGCCCTTAGCATTACTGAGAAATCGCATATTTTAGCAAATCCCTAGAGTAAATTCGTCATAGTCAAAGCAAACAAAGCTCCAAATAATATAATATTCATATGTAAATATCACTATTACCAGGTGTTGGTTAAGAAATTGAGTGTAAGCATATCATCAAATACGACTACTTACTCCCAAACTGCATGTATTCTGGAAGATTTATTTAACAATCACAAAAAGGTTCTCAGGGAAAGAGGTATTTGTCTTCCAACAAATGACAACGACATACCAAAAGTATACTGGACTCCCAAAATGCATGAATCACCATAGAAAGCTAAATTCATAGCTGGTTCTAGAAGATGTACCACCAAGTTTCTTCCAACCCTGTTGACGAGGGCCATTCAGGGGGTAAAAGCATTTTGAGGAAGGTATTGCACCACTATTTCTAAAAACACTGGCGTTGAATGTATGCGGATACTGAAAAACTCAAAATGTCTTACAGAAGAACTTGCTAAAAGTCACATACCTTACAGACATGTACTCACATGGGATTTCTCGACTCTGTAGGCTACAATCCCTTATCAGGAGCTTATTGACCGTCTAAGTTCGTTACTAGTATCTGTGTTCAAGAAAACGGAACGCAGATATATTAATGTCAGAATTCATAAAGCATTCTTTAGCTCTACTACATACAAGAGATATCATTCATAGGATGTTTCTTTGTTTATAGAGTTGCTTAAATTTCTCATTAAAAATATCTATGTGAAATTTGGCAACACAATATATCAAAAGCATATAGGTATTCCAATGGGTACTAATTGTGCACCCCTGTTGGCTGACCTATTTCTGTCCTCTTATGAATATGACTATATGCAGGCGCTTTTAAAAACAGTTCGATTCATATGCAAAAATTGGAGCAATATACAAGAGGTGGGAAAAATTGGCGACGTCTGGTGGCTGAAAAGCAATCATATGACTCTACAGGAAAGCATCCCTCGACACCTCACTATGAAGTATCCACACGGCCTCTAGCACCAGCTTAAGCGGAATTAGATACGCTAGCTGGGGAGTTGTGATGATGAACCAGTTCAAACAACTCATCTGGTGTTAATGGGTGAGCATCGTGGACGTCAGATGTAGAAACGCCTCGATATGGAGTAAACCTGGTAAACGCAAGAATACCCAGAAAAACTAACCTGTAATGCTCGACGTCGTACATCGTAAGTCCGTTCCTTCTCATTCACCAAACGCTTTATAGACGATCTTTACGCTTTAAAGGAGAAAACTACAGACAGCCCAATCGGCACATCATATTTAGACATATAGCTCTATAAAATTGAAACGGGTCTTCTCTCCGGTCGACTTTATGATAAAAGAGATGAGTACAGTTTCGACATCGTAAACTACATTTTTCTGGAAGGTAATATTCCAGTGGGACCAGCATATGGCGTGTACATATCTCACCCACTAGCATTTGCGAGATCCTGTGTTAAATGTGACGATTTTAATTAACGTCAAAAAACTTTATTGCAGTAACTTATGAAACAGCTCCTCCACTCAAAGTTTCTCATCTTTGGCGATACATATTGCATGCTGATAGCAAAATATGAGCGCAGCGTGCAAGATCTATGGCGGTACGTTTCGTAACTTGTGTCTAATTCCGCTTAACCCGGGGTTAGGCGCCGTATGAACTCATGTAAATTAAAATCCTCGTGGTGCTCATATGGACAGTCATAATCAAAGCGTGACTGAGATACACAATTCTCTAGACGACGACTTTACAGCTAATATCAAATGGATTAAGAATACTGATCAGCGATACGGATTTGATATTTCTGAAACATCATGATGTCTTGCCGGCATCATTGAAAACTGTTGACCGCTTCTCCCTTGCAGGAAACTAGCCTATGTTTGTGTATGCTAGGATACATTTTAGAATTTGGTGCTAATGCTGTTATATGGAAAATGGAAAAGGTCTTTGTATTATTGACGCGGATATTCTTTAATGGACGACGGTGGAATTATGAATGACGGACCAGACGCTTGTAACAGAGGCCCCTAAAGGATGGCAAGCCGGGCCCCAGCACATCATAACTCATGATGGCCACAATACAAGACAATAATGGTAAGACAGATGCGAGGAACCTTAGTGCAGGTTCCTAGGCCCAGTCTCTAATAGATCGAAATGCACTAAGACTTTTTACCTGCGGCACGCAGGTCTACGGGAGGCTCGCGTTGTTGTTGTTCTTCTTCTTCTTGTTCTTGTGACTTTTTGAAATGCGCATGCGCTAAGAGAGTGTGATCTCTGCCACACTTTTCTTTTCATCCTCCGATCTCACATGAAACCACTGTCTTCAAGCGCGTTTGAATTCATTTGCAACTATATTCGGTGGAATGAATTATTGCTTCGTTGATTTCCGTTCAGACTTCAATTCTCTTACGTCAGTCGCTTTAAAGCTGTCGGTCGTCACATCGGTCACTGTCTTCAGATATTACCATTTTCATTGAACAGTATGCAGATGTATACACAATTTAAGATCCTTGGATTTCTTATATACCAAAGAAGATGAGCCACAACCTTGTCGGTGGTTCAGCTAATTTGCATACAGTCCCAGGCGACTGTCTTAGAAAGTAGAAAAATAAGTTCACTACTTCTAGTAATCATTTTATCTACCCAATCTAGATAAAACACAAATTGGCGAAGAAGCATAACAAGTAACGCATTATCATTATGATTAACATTGAATAATACTTGGTATCAAATTATAGATCATGCATCATAAAAACAAACGCAACAATTACGTTTCAGAAGTAAGCGGAACAACTCAGCAACTTTCACCGAATAAAGATGTTTAACTTTACCCCCAAGCAATTCGCATATATGGAAATATGTTTTGAAAGGAAGAATAACTTAACCCTCTGTGGGAATCGAAACAATGACCCTCCAATCCCTGGACTTGCACTTAATGGTAGCTATACCGATTCATTGATAATACTCAAAACTGACTTTATGCGCAAACGGTTTTATAATACATAAATGACTATGTACTATTTAATGAGTCCGACAACCCTATGCGCGAACAGTACATCATAGTTATATTGTGTACTTTCAGTTACAAGCATGAAATTTGGCACATAGCTATTTCGAATGATCCTCTTTCGGAACCAGTCCCTCTATCCTCATTCTCGCAAGCCAGGGCCTTGCTTCGCTGGTATTGATGTTCTCGTCCTCTTCCGCACTCATAATCCCTTTAGAATTGCATTAATCACTTCCGTAAAATCAATACTTATGTGTATCAGCAGACAACGGGCAGAAACATGTTGCATTTGACATCATTCTCTCAAGTCAGAGCCCATTTCTGCTAGAACTTACTGGTTCTACACTTCACAATTTACGTTACTTTGTCAATCAGTTTTACGAATGAAATTACGTCATATATTAGCAGATACTGACCATAAAAGCGATCTATTTGACCTCGTTGTCAATGTCTTAGCTATACCGACTCATTGATAATACTCAAAACTGACTTTATGCGCAAACGGTTTTATAATACATAAATGACTATGTAGTACTTAATGAGTCCGACAACCCTATGCGCGAACAGTACATCATAGTTATATTGTGTACTTTCGGTTACAAGCATGAAATTTGGAACATAGCTATTTCGAATGATCCTCTTTCGGAACACAGTCCCTCTATCCTCATTCTCGCAAGCCAGGGCCTTGCTTCGCTGGTATTGATGTTCTCGTCCTCTTCCGCACCCATAATCCCTTTAGAATTGCATTAATCACTTCCGTAAAATCAATACTTATGTGTATCAGCAGACAACGGGCAGAAACATGTTGCATTTGACATCATTCTCTCAAGTCAGAGCCCATTTCTGCTAGAACTTACTGGTTCTACACTTCACAATTTACGTTACTTTGTCAATCAGTTTTACGAATGAAATTACGTCATATATTAGCAGATACTGACCATAAAAGCGATCTATTTGATCTCGTTGTCAAAAGCTAGGACCTTGATTTCCTTGAGAGTTTTTTAAATTTATTTTGATACCTTTCATATTGACTTGGAAGTCATTTTCGCGAACGCAATAATTTGATGTACCAAAAGATAATAACGAGAATTCGACATGATTCTCTTATACACGCAGACCTTGTTTAGTGAACTAACCCTGAAATTTCGCACTTAAATCACCTCCCGAATGACTTAATGACAAACATATTCGCGAATTGATTATAGGGCGATATCCATAGATACTGACAAGAAATGTTTCTTATTTGCAGAATTTGACTTAAAAAAAAAAATTAATAAAATTATCAACCTTCGAAAAGGCTTGACCAAACATGTCGGATGAGGTGATATCTCCTAAGGATGAAATAGGTAATCATTTGTATAGAAGGAGCAAATCATGCATTGATATTGGCTTGCTGCATGGAAAAGAGTGTCAAGGTACCGTATTTAGTTTGCAGATGATAACGCACATAAATGCAGAAACTTAATTTATTATTCTAATCGAATATCAAGACTGTCACAGGCCTCAATTTGAATCGTGAAAAATGTCATTATGCCTCTTGAACAGTTCGATAAAGCCTTCAACCCCATTCCATAGTTTCACAGATCAAAGTGATAGACCTGATAATAAATTCATTGAAAATTAACTTTGACGGAAATATAAATTTTCCATTTTGCTCGGCAAAGTAAGCGAGAAGGGAGACTGAAGAGCGTAGATGTTCGCGCTATGACTAAATCCTTGAAATTTGTTTGGATTTCCAAATATTTGAAAGCCTTTTTGATTTGCAAAAATCAACGGCTGAACGGAATGTTTTGAAACTTGGAATTCACGATACTTGTACCAAGACATTGCCAAAGCGATTATTGTGACTTCGTCTGTCAATTCAGTATAGACGGCACGGACCAGTCAACATCGTCGGATTTTGAACGAGGAAAGCGAATATATATATATTGTGTCAAATCTATTAGTCAATTCCTGCAATTGTGGGTTAGAAGTTGAAAATTACTTCCCTTGGCATGAAAACACTTGCAGATGGCGCTTTTTTTCTACAATTACCACTACCTCCGCTGATATGTCTTTCACTGTATTATTGCCACTGCCGCAGGTTTTGACTACAATGTAGTCATTTCTCACTTGTTAAAATCCAAATGACAGATATAGTTCTGACAGCAAAGCAAGGTTACGACATCAAACCTTGCAACATTGCGTTTGATGATTGTTTAGCACAGAATTCTACATGTAATAATCTCAAGATTCCTAAGTGTGGACACCGTGGATGTCTCACGTGTCAAACTTCAGCTTTATTTGGTTTCGCGTTAACTGGTAACTCATATTCTGTAAACTCGCATGTTGATCTTAGTTGTTCTACTACAAACTGTATTTATTTAGTTTCTTGTAAGCAGTGTGGTCAGCGGTATGTTGGCAAGGCCACCCAAGCACTTCATCTTAGGTTGAACGGTCTCAGAAAATCCGTTAGGAAAAAGCAATTGCTTATTTTTCTGAACCCGACCATGGCTGGAATAACATTAGTATTCAGATCATAGACCTCGTCTATCAACCTACCAAGGATTCCACCTTTGGAATTGAGACAAAAAATCCGAGAGCGGGAACTATTCTGGCTGCTAGAACTTGGGTCAGTTCTCCCGTATGGTATAAATGATCATGTCAGTGGGTTCGGCAATGTTACAAACCGCCGTTCAAATATATCCAATATTACCCAGCTATTTAAATCTCATCAACGGAGACATCGCAGTCATGGTCAGAGACAGTTTAATAGTGCGATGATTCACGATCATACCACTTTAAATTACCTAGTGGGTTTGACTAACACACCCAATATTATACATAGCTTACGTACAGTTCTGTATGCGTTACCTCTGAGAGCTTTAGCTCTGAAGCGGGCATTCTCTCTCGTCGACTTTATGACAAAAGAGATGATTACAATTTCGACATCGTAAACTATCCCTATCTGGATAGTCATATTCCAGTGGGACCTGCATATGGCGTATACATATCTCGCTTAGTAGCATTTGCTAGATCCTGTGTTAAATGTGATGATTTTAATCAACGTCACAAAACATTGTTGCAGAAACTTATAAAACAGGGCTATTCCACCAAGCGCCTCCACTCAAAGTTTCTCAAATTTGGCGATACATATCGCATGCTGATAGCAAAGTACGAACGTAGCGTGCAAGATCTATGGCACTACGTTTCGTAACTTGTATCTAATTCCGCTTAACCCGGGGCTAGGGGCCGTATGAACCCATGTACTTCAAGATCCTCATGGTGCTCATATGAACAGTCACAATCAAAGTTTGACTGAGATACATCTTTTTTAGATGACTCTATAACGAATATTATGGATTAAGAATACTGATCAGCGATACGGATTTGATATTTTTGGAACATCATGATGTCTTGTCGGCATCATTGAAAAAACTGTTGACCGCTTCTCTCTTGCAGGAAACAAGCCTATGTTTATGTATACTATGATTGTCTTTTTGAATTTGGTGCTAATACTGTTATATGGAAAATGGAATAGGTCTTTGGATTATGGACGCGGATATTCTCTAATGGACGACGGCTGGATTATGAATGACGGACTAGACGCTTGTAATTAAATCATACAACAATCTGCGTCTTTAGGAAATATAATACCACCCTAAGTCACTAAAGTATGTCAAGATATAGCGTATTTTCGGTTGTATCGTCCAGTGAACATAATCGAAACATTTCAAGATCGGTTTTTCTTGAAACTCAGCTACTTAGATAAAGGATTGGACATTATTAATTTGCCTCGAAATTTGAATGATCCAGAGTTACACAACTTTATTTTAAGTTCACAGAACCTCCATGCATTTAATATAAGTATACTGAATCTATTGCTACTAAAATATTCAAGTACCCTCATGCTGTCAAGAGATTGTTTGGAACTTATACACGTCGGTAGGCTATAGTTGTGATTGTGAATCGTCGAACTTTATCTATACACCATGCAAACATGTTGTGACTGGTGATCTTGGTGTGGTGAGTGATGAGGACCTAAAATTACTCGTGATGAAGGGACCTCAATATAGAGAGTAAAACTAAAACCTACAGTACTCGCTGATTGGCTGGACCTCACAAAGAGCGAGGTCGTTGAAACAGTCCGCCATATTGACAGAAGTATCCTTCCCCAAGCAAAGCAAGTACTGAAAAACCTCAATTCTCAAGAAGTTCTAGCTAATTTCCAGAGTAAATTCGTCATAGTCCCAGCAGACAAAGCTCCAATATTACTATTACTAGATGCTGGTTAAAGAATTGAGTGTAGACATATCATCAACAAATACATCTACTTACTCACAAACTGCATTTACTCTGGAAGATTTATTTAACAATCGCAAAACGTTTCTCAGAGAAATATGTATTTGCCTTCCAACCAATGACACCTCGGTGTTGACGGACGAATCAGGCCGTACTAATGGTGTAACATCTGGGCTAGTGAATCTCTCAGACGTTGTCTCACGGACACTTGGCGGGTTTTGGCAGACAGCTGTTGGAATGTACGTATACCAAGTTTCTTAACGATCACCCCAGGAATCCATCTTTCCTTCCCTTCACGAAAGTTTCGCACTCGAACAGTTTGTCCTTCCAGAAATTCGCGGAGTTAAACGCGTCCTGCGTCATGCTGTCGTACTTGTTCTTCTTGTCTCCATTCTACAGTTTAACCCAAATCGGGCTTCAACAGACTGAATCGTGTACGCATCTTTCTCTTTAGGAACAGTTCTGCTGATGGAACACCTGTAACCGTATGTGGTGTTGCGCGGTAAATCAAGAGAAAGTTCGCTAGTCGATGACTCAATATCAGTCTCTGATCCTTAATTGAGGCTTCTAGCACTTGTTTGACCAAGGCTTGTTTCACGGTCTGTACTCCGCGTCCAGCGCTACCGTTACTTGCCGGGTGATAGGGTGGTGTCAAGATGTGACGAATACCATTCATCTTAATAAATTGAGTAAATTCATCACTCGTAAATTGGGGTCCATTGTCGGACACCAATCCCTCTGGAATCCCATGACAAGAAAACAATGTCCGCAATGTCTCAGTGGTCTTGCCGGACGTGGTTGACTACACTGGAAATACCTCTAGCCATTTAGAAATCCTATATACTACGATGAGAAAATGCTGCTTCTCATATTCTGCATAGTCAATGTGAATTCTTTGCCAAACTCGTTTTGGCCATTACCACGGTTGCAGCGGTGCGACAGGTGGTGTCTTTCGGACACTCTGACAAATCGAACAACTTCGCACTTTGTCTTCGATATCTTTGTCCAGGCCACCGCAGAAAACTGCGATTTCATGCGGCACATACCGGGATGGACAAGCAGTCTATCACGGAATTTAGGAGGTACAATCACTCTAAGCCCCCACAACACACATCCTTGATCGGTGCTGAGTTGGTTTCGTCTGACAAATAAGGCTGAAGCACATCAGATGTCACATGGTTTTGGCCAACCGTTTATCGTGTACCCCCACACGCGAGAAAGGACTGGATCCTTCCTGGTAGCTTCGCTGATATCTTTAGATGTCACGGGTAATTCATCCAGATGTGAACAATAGAAGACGTATGTGTCCGATGTCCGGGTATCGGCTACGGGACACCTGGATAACGCGTTTGCGTTAGAATGATCAGCCGGTTTGCGATACACGATGTCGTACTGGTAAGCCGATAGAATGAGTGCCCAACGTTGAAGCCTGGCAGCGGCTACGGTTGGCACTGCGCTCTTGGGGCCTAGAATCACCGTCAGGGGTTGGTGGTCGGTCTCCAATATGAAACTTCGCCCATACAGATATTGGTAAAAACTTTTCATTCCAAATATGATCGACAAAGCCTCCTTTTCCAGTTGAGAGCAGTTACGCTCGGCATTCGTCAATGTGCGCGATGCGTAAGCAATGGGTCTTTCCTCCACATTCTCCATCACATGAGAAATCACTGCTCCAACTCCATAGGCTGAAGCATCACACGCGAGTTTCAACGGTTTCGAGAGGTCGTAATGTACGAGCAGTTGATTGCTCGACAGCTTCCGTTTGCGCTCCTGGAAAGCCTCGTCACATTGGCTTGTCCAGGCTCAAGGCATATCCTTCTGCAACAGTTCATGAAGTGGGTGCAGCACAGTTGACAAATTGTCCAGAAATTTGCCATAATAATTTACCATGCCAAGGAAAGCTCTCAGCTCAGTAACCGTCGTTGGTGCTGGAGCTTCGATGATCGAGGACACCTTCTCTGGTAACGAATGGAGACCATCCTTATCTACACGATGTCCCAAGTAATCCACGCCTGTTCGAAAGAATTGGCACTTGTCAAAGCGAAGTCGAACATGGTACTTCTTCAATCGCTCTAGTACTTTTTCCAGAAGGATGATGTGTTCTTGCATCGTTTTGGAGCTCAGTAAAATGTCGTCAAATGTCGTCCATTCGACATTTCACGCCGTCTAATCCTTGAAGTATCTGTTCCATCACTGACTGGAAAATGGCGGGTGCTGGCGCTACCCCAAATGCCAGTCTATGATAACGATATAACCCACGATGAGTGTTTATGGTTAACAGTTCTTCTGCCTGGGGTTCCAACTCCAATTGTTGGTATGCGTGTGTCAAGTCAAGCTTCGTGAACACCGTTCCACCAGCTAGTGTTGCGAAAATATCTTCGGCGTTTGGCAAGGGATACTGTTGAGATTCCACACTCTTGTTGACCGTCACCTTGTAATCGCCACACTTACTGTGGTCTAACTTGGAGATGATACCGTTTGCCTCAAGCCTGTCCAACTCATCGCTGACAGCGTGACGAATGGCATAAGGTACAGGCCTGGGTTTACAAAAGATAGGTTGCGTATCCTCTTTCAGTCGGATTTCAGCCTTAAATCCCTGGATGGTTCCATAACCTTCCTTGAAGACTGAGGGGAATTTCTTAAACAACTGGTCTACGCGTTCATCCTCCACCACTGAGAATACGCTGGACCAATTCAACTTAATTCGCTCCAACCAGTTCCTTCCAAATAAGGCTGGCTTGTCGCCTTTCACCACTACTACAGGTAAGTTTTCCCGTTGGTCTCCATACTTAAAGGATACTTGGATCTGACCCACCAAATTTAACTGTTCCCCAGAATAAGTCTTGAGTCTAACTTCAGGGGTTTCCAACGGAATGTGACTTAAATGATCTTTGTAGATCTTCTCCGGAATAATAGAAACAGCTGCCCCTGTATCTACTTCCATAGGAATCTCTGCTGAATTTGGTCGCTACAGATGGTTTTTGTTTCTTCGGGCAGCACTTGAAAATGTGGCCTTTTTGGGAACATTCGTACCATTGTTCATGCTTCAATTTACACCAGTCTGGTGAATGTTTGCCACTATAACGAAAACATGCTGTTTTACCCTTTGGACTGCCCTTTTTACCACTACTACTCGCCTTGTCTCCATATTAGCGTTTCCCTTTCTCTCTGCGAAAGTGTTTATCGTGTGAAACTTTATTCACTGTAGTACTGGCGGGTTTGAATTCCTGCGCATTCCTGGCAGCTAATTCCATTGCCTGTGCAATCTCGACTGCATGTTGCATGGTCAAATCAGTCTCTGTCAACATTTTTTTCTGAATAGTTTCGTCTTTCAAACCACAGACAAATCTATCGCGTAATGCCTGGTTCAGAAATGCTCCGAAGTCACAGTGAGTTGCCAGTTTCTTTAAAGTCATGACAAACTTTGCCACGCTTTCTCCGTCCTTCTGTTCATAATGATGAAACTTAAATCGCTCGGCGATTACAAGAGGTTGTGGTGTGAAATAACTTGACAAAACTGTTACCAGTTCGTCGTAAGTTTTTGTCCTTGGTAAATCGGGAGTAGGCAAGCTTTTTAGAAGTCCGTACGTACTGGCTCCAACAACAGTCAAGAAAATAGAAACTTTCTTACCGTCTGCCACCTCATTGGCCTAAAAATATTGTTCCATCCGCTCAACGTAACATGCGAAATTCTCCTTGCTTTCCTCGAACTCGCCGATTTCTCCCATACGAGCCATTGTTAGGTACTCTGTTGACCTTCGATTCAATGTTCAGACCAGTCCTCGTCGCCAAATTGTAATATATCCGCGTGGAATTGATCACAATAAACAGAAGGATCCGAAAGGGCTGTAATTTCACAACGTACATGGCCGCAAATAGGCCTGACCGATTAAGACATTGGGTAACAACAAAACTAGGACCGTAACTGAAATGGCTTTGGAAATATACTAGATGGATATTGAAAAACTCTCCTTATTTCAATTTTCTTATATTGTGGATTTGGTGAATGATAGAAGTACCCTTCCCCAAGCAAAACAAGAACTGCGAAATCGCAAGTTTTAACAAATCTCCAGAGTAAATTTGTCATAGTCGAAGCAGAAAAAACTCCAAATAATATAATATTCATATGTAAATATCACTATAACCAGGCGTTGGTTAAGGAATTGAGTGTAAACATATCATCATCAAATACGACTACTCACACCCAAACTGCAGTTACTCAGAAATATTTATTCAACAATCACAATACATTTCTCAAGGAAAGTGGTATTTGTCTTTCAGCCAATCATAACGACATACCAAAAGTATACTAGACTCCCAAAATGCATAAATCACCGTGCAAAGCTAGATTCGTAACTGGTTCTAGAAGCTGCATCACCAAGCTTCTTTCAACCCTGTTGACGAGAGCCCTTCAGGAAGTAAACGAATTTTAGGAAACGTATTGCGCCACTATTTCTAAAAACTCTGGCGTTGAATGTATGCGGATATTAGACAAAGTCAAAATGTCTTACGGAAGAACTTGATGCTACAGGTCACATACCGTACAGACATGTATCCACTTGGGATTTCTCGACTCTCTATACTACAATCCACCATCAGGACCTGATTGACCGTTTAAGCTCATTAATATTATCTGTGTTCAAGAAAACTGATCGTAGATATATTAATGTCGGAAGCCATAAAGCGTTTTTTAGTTCTACTGCATACAAGAGATATCATTCATGGGATGTTTCTTTGTTTATAGAGTTGCTTGAATTTCTCATCAAAAATATCTAAGTGAAATTTGGCAACACAATATATCAACAGCAATTAGATATTCCAATGGGTACTAATTGTGCATCTATGTTGGCTGACCAATATCTGTTCTCTTATGAATATGAAAATATGCAGGCGCTTTTAAATTTACAAGCGTCTAATCCGTCATTCATAATTCAGCCGCCGTCCATTAAAGGGGAATGTTATCGCCGGACCTATGTAAACGTTAATATATACCTTGATACTGTAAGAAATCGACTATATAGTTTTTAACCCCGATCTCCGAACTTTAAAACGGTAAATTTGGCGATTTAAACGCGTTCCTAACACGAGCCTGTCAAAGCGGTGACCTTTGACCCATGACGTCACAGAGTGAACCAGTCCGCCATAGCATTAGCACTAGCATACGTAAACAAGTAAAATCTGCTCCAATATTTTTCGATTTTTCGACTGTATTCTCGTACTTTGGAGGCATCATACCTCGTCGGTGTGTTGTTGGAGGGTGTAGCAAGACGAATGGAGATGGATTCAAGTTGCACCCGTTGCCAAACGGGGAAAACATCGGGGAGAAATTCGACGAAATTTGTGCAAAACACGTGGGGAAAGCCGACGAAATGGTCTCGCATTTATTTCGCTCACTTCACTGACGACAGCTATGCGACAACAGAGATGGCAAGAATGTGTGGATATCCCCCTATACTGAAAGAAGCTATTTCCAAGATCAAGACAAATAAATCTTTATCAGAAAGAGAAAATAGACAACCCCTCAGTCTGCCGGAGTGTGTGAGTTATACAGGGACGACCAACCTCGTGGACTCGGCAAGCGACAAACCGTTCCCGCAGAGAAGCACTGTAAATCTCCCTGGATGTTTGGGCCCACACCGCTTACATCGTCTCTTCTACCGAAGATTTAATCTTCCACTCTTGAAATTTTGCATCAGTCCAACGGAGTGGTCGAACAGCCAATCCTGAATCCTACATCATATTCCCCGTCTTACAGCTATTAACTGAACTGTAATAATCAATGTACTTTTAATCAACTTATTCCAGTATATAGGAAATTCACTTCTGGCACCAGCTTATCCTGATTATTTGGTGTCTTTTTGTATCTCCATGTGAGCACATACATTCTATGTTTTTTTGATACAACGAATTGAAATTGATCACCCGGAAGAGTAACTGAAACTAACAGAAGCAAACATTTTTTTTTATGGGAGGGTGTCCAAGAGGGAGAGTGAGAGAATTAAGGTTTAACGTCGCGCGTTCAGCAACAGGGTGTCCAAAAGAAATAAACTGGGCTTCTCCACAGGTGAGTTAGTTATTGTTTCAACATCAAATGGCTTCCTTTGGAATTGAAACTTTGTTTTCATTTGAGTGGACTTATCCACAGACCTATGGATTAGCTCCCGTTTAACATCAAATCGCTAACAATAATTGACAAACACATAATAAAATTAAGCACGTAAGCAATGTAAATAAGCCGGCCTGCCACGGTATATCTGTCCGTCCCGTAAGAAATGAAAAATAATGAACCATACAATGCCAATAAACACACACTTATAAAAATAAAGGCGTAAATAACTACATAGTATGCTCTTACAATAAAAAATTATCTGTAGATTTTAAATGAATATATATATTATAGTGACATCCACAATAAGCCAAGCCGGCCTAGTTTCCTTTTTGCTATATTATTTAGAAGTTTTTTAGCACGGAAGAGTAAATTTACGATCCTGTGCATTATAATAACTGATGTATGCCTAACAAAAAATGCCAGATAAAAGCAGAAATGTATAAATATTATAGTAAGATCCACAGATAGTTGTAAGTTCGTGTATAAAGCATGTAATCAGTGTATTTAAACCGGCCTGCCACAGGCTTGAAACAGGCCTGACATCAGGACGACCCAGTTTGACCCCAGATTCGCTTGTATATGGCTCAAATGTATATGATTCGATAGATTCTCCTTCTCCTTTAGTTTCATGATCGCTTACTGCCTCTACATTCTATTCAGTTCCAAGACCTGTATAATCTCTAACGTCACAGTCTTCAATGTGGTTAACGCTGAAATAAGAGAGAAGCGGTCAACAGTTTTCAATGATGCCGACAAGACATCATGATGTTCCAAAAATATAAAATCCGTATCGCTGATCAGTGTTCTTAATCCATAATAATCGTTGTAAAGTCGTCATCTAGAGAATGATGGATCTCAGTCACGCTTTGATTGTGACTGTTCATATGAACACCATGAGGATCTCGAAATACATGGGTTCATACGGCCCCGTGCCCAGGGTCAATCGGATTTAGACACAAGTTATGAAACGTAACGCCATAATTCTTGCACGCTACGCTCGTGTCTTGCTATCAGCATGCGATATGTATCGCCAAATTTGAGAAACTTTGAGTGCAGGCGCTTTTTTGAATAGCCCTGTTTTATAAGTTTCTGCAACAATTTTTTGTGGCGTTGATTAAAATCGTCACATTTAACACGGGATCTAGCAAATGCTACTAGGCGAGATATGTATACGCCATATGCAGGTCCCACTGGAATATTACTACCCAGAAAGGGATAGTTTTACGATGTCGAAATTGTAATCATCTCTTTTGTCATAAAGTCGACGAGAGAGAATGCCCGCTTCATTTTTATGGAAATATAGACCTAAATATGATGTGCCTGTAGTGCTATCTGTAGTTTGCTTCAAATCCAGTGAAGGTGGATATATATTCTTCACTGCGTCATTTATATAGCGATTATTCATAGCGACAAGATCGTCTATATAGCATTTGGTGATGAGAAGGAACGGGCTTTGAATGGATCGGTTTTTGAAAGCGCCTGCATATAGTGATATTCATAAGAGAATAGATACAGGTCAGCCAACAGGGATGCACAATTATTGGAATACCTATATGTTGCTGATATATTGTTGCCAAATTTCACATAGATATTTTTAATGAGAAATTCAAGCAACTCTATAAAAGAAGAAATATCCCATGAATGATATCTCTTGCATGTAGTAAAGCTAAAGAATGCTTTATGGCTTCCGACATTAATATATCTGCGATCAGTTTTCTTGTACACAGATATTATTAATGAACTTAGACGGTCAATAAGGTCCTGATGAGGGATTGTGGTATAGAGAGTCTAAAAATCCCATGTGGATACATGTCTGTACGGTATGTGACCTATAGCATCAAGTTCTTCCGTAAGACATTTTGAGTTTTCCAATATCCACATACATTCAACGCCAGAGTTCTTAGAAATAGTGGCGTAATACCTTTCCCAAAATGTTTTTTCCTCATGAAGGGCCCTCGTCAATAGGGTTGAAAGAAGCTTGGTGGTGCAGCTTCTAAAACCAGCTATGAATCTAGCTTTGTATGATGATTTATGCATTTTGGGAGTCCAGTATACTTTAGGTATGTCGTTATGATTGGTTGGAAGACAAATACCTCTTTCCCTGAGAAACGTTTTGCGATTGCTAAATACATCTTCCAGAGTAAACGCAGTTTGGGAATAAGTAGACGTATTTGATGAGGATATGTCTACACTCAATTATTTAACCAGCACCTGGTAATAGTAATATTTACATGTGAATATTATATTATTTGGAGCTTTGTCTGCTGGGACTATGACGAATTTACTCTGGAGATTTACTAGAACTTCTTCCGAATTGAGGGTTCTCATTATTTGATTCGATCGGGGAAGAGTATTTCTGTCAATATGGCGGATTGTTTCAACGACTTTGCTCTCGGTGAGGTCTAGCCAATCAGCGAGTACTGTAGGTTCAACTTTTTCTCGCTTAGACCAATCAATAACGTACTGTTCCAATGCAGACAGGACTATCTTCTGGTCGGCCTTCAGATTTATTCTTCTCGGCTCCCTATATTTAGCTTCTTTCATCAGGAGTAATTTTAGGCCCTTATCACTCAGCACATCAAGGTCACTAGTCACAATATGTTTGCATGGTGTATAGATAAAGTTCGACGATTCACAATCACAGCTATAGGCTCCTGATGTGTATAAGTTCCAGCCAAACTCCTTGACAGCATTAGAGTAATTGAATAGTTTGGTGGCTAAAGATTTAGTATACTTATATGAACTGCAAGTAGGTTCTTTGAACTTGAAATAGTTTGGTACAGCGTTGCGTAGCACTGGATCATTCGGGATTCGTGTTAAATTAATAATGTCCAGTCCTTTATCTAAGTAGTTGAGTTTCAAGAAAAGCCGATCTTGAGATGTTTCGATTGTGTTCACTGGACGATACAACCGAAAATACGCTATATCTTGACATACTTTAGTGATTTTGGGTAGTATTACATCTCCTGAAGACGCAGATTGTTGTTTATCTCTGGCTATATGATCTAAAGCTTTCAGAGGTAACGCATACAGAAAGTGATATGATCGTGAATCATCGAACTATTAAACTTACTCCAACGATGGCTGCGATGTCTCCGTTGATGGGGTTTAAATAGCTGGGTAATGTTGGATATATTTGAACGGCGGTTCATAGCATTGCCGAACCCACTGACATTATCATTTAAACCATACGGAAACACTGACCGAAGTTCTAGCATCCAGAATAATTCCGCTCTCGGATTTTTCTCTCACATTCAAAGGGGGAATCCTTGGTAGATGTACAGACGACGTCTATGATCTGAATACTAAAGTTATCCCAACCATGGTCGGGTCCGGAAAAATGTTTACCTATAAGCAAATGCTTTTTCCTAACGGATTTTCTGTGACCGTTCACCCTAAGATGGAGTCTTTGGGTGGTCTTGGCAACATACTGTTGACCACACTTCTTACAGGAAACTAAATAAATACAGTTTGTAGTACAACTGCTTAGATCAGCAGACGAGTTAACAGAATATGAGTTACCAGTTAACGCGGAACTAAATGAAACTGAAGTATTAAAGAGTGGCCGCGTGAGACATCCACGGTGTCCACACTTATAAATCTTGAAATTATTACACGTAGGATTCGGTGCTAAACAATCATCAAGCGCAATATTACAAGGTTTGATGTCGAAACCTGGCTTTGCTGTCAGAAATATATCTGTCATTTGGATTGAAAAAAGTCTTAGTGCATTTCGAACTGTTAGAGACTCGGCCGAGGAACCTGCACTAAGATTCCTCGGATCTGTCTTACAATTATTTTCTTTTATTACCTTATTCATTATGAGTGTAGGGATGTGCAGGGGCCCGGCCTCGGGAACAACTTGTCCGCCCGCGTCCATAATCCAAAGACCTATTCCATATTTCATATAACAGTATTAGCACCAAATTCAAAAGGACAATCATAGTATACATAAACATAGGCTAGTTTCCTGCAATAGAGAGGCGGTCAACAGTTTTCAATGATGCCGACAAGACGTCATGATGTTCCAAAAATATATAATTCGTATCGCTGATCAGTATTCTTCATCCATAATAATCGTTGTAAGGTCGTCATCCAGAGAATGATGTATCTCAGTCACGCTTTGATTGTGACTGTTCATATGAACACCATGAGGATCTTGAAGTACATGGGTTCATACGGCCCCTAGCCCCAGGTTAAGCGGAATTAGACATAAGTTATGAAACGCAAGGCCATAGGTCTTGCACGCTACGTGCTAGTATTTTCCTATCAGCATGCGATATGTATCGCCAAGTTTGAGGAACTTTGGGTGAAGGCGCTTGTTGGAATAGCCCTGTTTTACAAGTTTCTGCAACACCGTTTTGTGGAGTTGATTAAAATCGTCACATCTAACACAGGATCTAGCAAATTCTGCTAGGCGAGATGTGTATACGTCATATGGAGGTCCCACTGGAATATTACTATCCAGAAAGGGTTAGTTTACGATGTCGAAATTGTAATCATCTCTTTTGTCATAAAGTCGACGAGAGAGAATGCCCGCTTCATTTTTATAGAGATATAGATCTAAATATGATGTGCCTGTCGGGCTATCTGTAGTTTCCTTCAAATCCAGTGAAGGTGGATATATATCGTTCACTGCGTCATTTATATAGCGATTATGGACAGCGAGAAGATCGTCTATATAGCGTTTGGTGAAGGAGAAGGAACGGGCTTTGAATGGACCGGTTTTTGAAAGCGCCTGCATATAGTCATATTCATAAGAGAACAGATACAGGTCAGCCAACAGGGGTGCACAATTAGTACCCATTGGAATACCTATATGCTGCTGATATACTGTGTTGCCAAATCTCACATAGATATTTTTAGTGAGAAATTCAAGCAACTCCATAAATTCAGAAACATCCCATGAATGATATCTCTTGCATGTAGTAGAACTAAAGAATGTTTTAAGGCTTCCGACATTAATATATCTGCGATCAGTTTTCTTGAACACAGATTCTATTAATGAAATTAGACGGTCAGTAGGATCCTGATGAGGGATTGTAGTATAGAGAGTCGAGAAATTCCATGTCTGTACGGTATGTGACCTTTAGCATCAAGTTCTTCCGTAAGACATTTTGAGTTTTTCAATATCCGCACACATTCAACTCCAGAGCTCTTAGAAATAGTGGCGCAATACCTTTCGCACAATGCTTTTACCCCATGAACGGCCCTCGTTAATAGGGTTGAAAGAAGCTTGGTGATGTAGCTCCTAGAACTAGCTATGAATCTAGCTTTGTATGGTGATCTCTGCATTTTGGGAGTCAAGTATACTTTAGGTATGTCGTTGTGATTGGTTGGAAGACAAATACCTCTTTCCCTGAGAAATGTGTTGTGATTGTTAAATAAATCTTCCAGAGTAAATGCAGTTTGGGAGTAAGTAGAGGTATTTGATGACGATATGTCTGCACTCAATTCTTTAACCAGCACCTGGTAATAGTAATATTTACATATATTACTATATACGTGATCGTTGAACAAAATCGATGCATTCAAAGCCCGTTCCTTCTCATTCACCAAACTCTAAAATGACGATCTTCTCGCTGTGCATAATCGCTATATAAATGACGCAGTGAAGGACTTCACTGGATTTGAAGGAAACTACAGATAGCACTACAGGCACATCAGATTCAGACCTATATCTCTATAAAAACGAAGCGGGCATTCTTTCTCGTCGACTTTTATGACAAAAGAGATGATTATAATTTCGACATCCTAAACTATCCCTATCTGGACAGTAATATTCCAGTGGGACCTGCATATTGCGTATACATATCTCGCCTAGTAGCATTTGCTAGATCTTGTGTTGAATGTGACGATTTTAATCAATTGCAGAAGCTGATAAAACAGGGCTATACCACAAAGCGCCTCGACTCAAAGTTTCTCAAATTTGCCGATACATATCGCATGCTGATAGCAAAATACGAGTGTAGAGTGCAGGATCTATGGCGCTGTGTTTCGTAACTTGTGTCTAATCCCGCTTAGCCGTATGAACCCGTGTACTTTCAAGATCCTCATGATGCTCATATGAACAGTCACAATCAAAGCGAGATTGAGATACACCATTCTGTAGATGCCGACTTACAACGACTAATATGGACTAAGAATACTGATCAGAGATACGGATTTGATATTTTTAGAACACCATGCTGTCTTGCCGGCATCATTGAAAACTGTTGACCTTTCTCTCTTGCAGGAAACTAGCCTATGTTTATGTATACTATGATTGTCTTTTTGAGTTGGTGCTAATATTGTTATATGGAATATGGAATAGGTCTTCGTATATGGACGCGGATATTCTTTAATGGACGACGGCTGAATTATTACCCCCTGGGGTTGACAGACATGAACGTCCACAAGAAATGGTCGGAAATCCCCAGCGTTGGGCTTGAAGGCAACAGCAGCAGATGCCCGTGACACCGCCCCAAACACCACACCAATCGAGACCCGTGACACGCCCCCAACGATCCCGGACGCCCGAGGCTTGGGACGCCTATTAATACGAGGCTCTGACGTGGGACACGTCAGTCATCATGTTTGACCTCATACTGCCTAGTAACAGCTCAACCGAGCTGTTCCCAGACAATACCTTACAATAGCTCATTACGTAACCCAGCTCCCGCACCCATTATCTCCCTGTACGATGGAAATTTGGCTTGACGGATATCCTGTAACCCTATATGTGGTACACCGTGCAAAATGACACGGTGTGGAACGAAGTCCTGCACGATGGCAAGATACACATTCACACTCCCCGAAGGTCAGTATACCATATGCCGGCGTCGTAAATGAAGGCGCCTCCACTCAAAGTTTCTCAGATTTGGCGATACATATGGCATGCTGATAACAAAATACGAACGTGGCGTGCAAGATCTATGGTGTTACGTTTCGTAACAGGGGTCTAATTGCGTACGAACCCATGAATTTTAAGATCTTCATATTGTAATAAACACTGACCCCAGGCCGAGTTTGGAGTAGTATATATTATGAAAGTTGCCTACTGCTGTATGGTCTATAATATTACAAGACCCATGCAGGGCTGGGTCTCGCAGACAGAGTATGGTATGGCATTTCGGTACTAATCCAGGGCACAGAGAAGACAATCCCAACATAATGACTGTTCCAGTAGCCGTTGTACAAGAATACAAAGATATTTAAGGTGGAGCACGAGCTTATACTCTAGTTGGTCGGCGAAACTCCCATGTTTCATAATGGCGATGAAATCCGACTGGCTGAAGTGATCATTTTGGTCATTGAAATATCATAAACTATTACCCATCAACCTGGAATCATAATTTTCCCGGATACTAGAATAATAAAAGAATGTTGTCTTCAAAGGAAAACACTTACCGTTCAGGAATAAATCTGTTACAAAATTAAATTCGCGAGCTTGTAGATTTCTCAAGCAGACGAAATTTGGGCGAAGGAACACGTTAGCAGATACCGGGCTTACACACAAAGTTCGTACGTAGTTGTCAGGATAACGGGTCAAACAACACAAATAATGTCAATAAAACACAATGTAAAGTACTATTATCTCACAGTGAAGAAGATGGATACAATAATCAACTTTTAAAACGACAACATTATATACATCGCCTGGAAAAACCTAATCATGTGAAAACAAGTCAGGCTGCATGTAGCGATGGCGGATACTATGACAGACGTCTCATGTCACGCAAGGTAGTCCATAATGAGAATGCGACAGGTGAATCCAGTGATTAGTAATTCATAGCTGTAGGAGGTATGCTAATGCACTAATGCGTCTTTGGAAAGCGACACCCATATATTTGATGATACTAAGATAATTAATCCTTGTAATAAATCAGAAGCGATGACCCATGTATAACACTCGCGACGCAAACTGTACATCCACAAAATGGTAATAATCCAGATATTTACGAAACTGATATTACACATAAGTCGGGAGAATCCCATAAGTATCCTATTATGGCACAAATAACACATATATTCAAGAAAAATAATCCTAACAATACAGGTAATCCACCCGTGGCATAATCTCAAATACAGTTAATCCAATGAAGGCAAGATATTCTCTATTTACAGAGAAGTGCCACTATAATCCACAGGCAAACACCACGACAGACATGGAGAGGATTTTCGAATGAAAGGTTACTGGAGAGCTATGCATCTAGGCTTAAGCCGATATTGTTCGAATGCAAGATTCGCTAAAGCTCCCTAACAAAACCACGATCTTCTAGTGGCGAGCTATATTCCATACCGCGCAATCGCACCAAATGCCACCCGTCGTTCCACTGGTTTTTGCTGTTTTAAATGGAGTTCCGGTCATCGCGCACCACATCTTCATGTCATGTCGGGCTGTGACACAAATACAAGCGTCTAGCTCGTCATTCAATATTTAACCGTCTTCCATTAGGGAATTTTCACGTCCATAATGCAAATACAAGCGTCTAGTCCGTCATTCATAATTCAGCCGTCGTCCATTAAAGAATATCCGCGTCCATAATCCAAAAACTTATTCCATACCCATATAACAGTATTAGCACCAAATTCAAAAAAGACAGTCATAGTATACATAAACATAGGCTAGTTTCCTGCAAGAGAGAAGCGGTCAACAGTTTTCAATGATGCCGACAAGACATCATGATGTCCCAAAAATATAAAATCCGTATCGCTGAGCAGTATTCTTAATCCATAATAATCGTTCTAAAGTCGTATCTAGAGAATGGTGTATCTCAGTCACGCTTTGATTGTGACTGTTCATATGAGCACCATGAGGATCTTGAAGTACATGGGTTCATACGGCCCCTAGCCCCGGGTTAAGCGGAATTAGACACAAGTTACGAAACGTAACGCCATAGATCTTAGCACGCTACGCTCGTATTTTGCTATCAGCATGCGATATGTATCGCCAAATTTGAGAAACTTTGAGTGGAGGCGCTTGTTGGAATAGCCATGTTTTATAAGTTTCTGCAACAATGTTTTGTCACGTCGATTGAAATCGTCACAATTAACACAGGGTCTAGCAAATGCTACTAGGCGAGATATGTATACGCCATATGCAGGTCCCACTGGAATATTACCGTCCAGAAAGGGATAGTTTACGATGTCGAAATTGTAATCATCTCTTTTGTCATAAAGTCGACGAGAGAGAATGCCCGCTTCATTTTTGTAGAGATATACATGTAGATCTAAATATGATGTGCCTGTAGGGCTATCTGTAGTTTCTTTCAAATCCAGTGAAGGTGGATATATATCCTTCACTGCGTCATTTATATAGCGATTATCCACAGAGAGAAGATCGTCTATATAGCGTTTGGTGAATGAGAAGGAACGGGCTTTGAATGGATCGGTTTTTGAAAGCGCCTGCATATAGTCATATTCATAAGAGAACAGATACAGGTCAGCCAGCAGGGGTGCGTAATTAGTACCCATTGAAATACCTACATGCTGTTCATATATTGTGTTGCCAAATTTCACATAGATATTTTTAATGAGAAATTCATGCAACTCTATAAACAAAGAAACATCCCATGAATGATATCTCTTGTATGTAGTAGAACTAAAGAATGCTTTATGGCTTCCGACATTAATATATCTACGATCAGACCTACTTCACAGAATAACAATAGCATCAAATTAAAAGAAAAAAATCATAGTATATATAAAACTAGTCTAATTTCTTGCAAGACAAAAGCGGTCAAGTTTTAAATGATGCAACTTATCCTCCTAATTGGGGAAGGCCATGAGTCAAACATCGGACTTCGGGTATACTGTCAACCAAAAACCATTGCATAATCAATTGGGCAATTTAGAAAATGCCTGTGGTGTGTCCTCTCCACGTGCCCCTTAAGATCCAACTGCCGCATGAAACCTTTGTTATAAGGGCAAACTGGACAAATCATCTACAGCAGCTGATGAGGGTGCTTCATCAAGTGGCTTTTTAACTCTCGTCAGTTTGGCAGAACTTCGTCAACAGGAAGCAGCAGACCATGGTTTGAAAGACAAAAATAAACCATTATTTTTGCATCTGGAATCTAAGGTAAGTAGACATCTTTATTATAATACTTTACTCAACTTGTTGTTTACCAAGTTTTCCATGCTTACCCCTCCATTTGGCTTCATGCAGCTATTTGAGGACCTAGACTTGAGGCTCACTCCATGTAGACTACCCATAACATGCAGTACCCTACAGAGTAGGCCATAGAGGTGATTAGTCCCTCCCTAGACCTGTAATGCTTTAAAGTCTTCATACTGGCCCCCCAGTCAGCTACCTTGGGCACATCGGCATGAGACGTGTATTCCTTGGACCTCACCTGCAATAAAATACTAATGTAGTCGCATGTAGCAAATTGGAGCGATATGCAAAACGTGGGGAAAATTGACAACGTCTAGCGACCAAAAAGCAACCATATGACTTCAGAGGAAAGCTTCCTTCGGCACCTCACATTTAGACTCGAGAATACGGTGGATACTCGGACGTAGCCGTAGTATCTCAGCCTCGATTTTATTGTAGCTTTTCATGTGGACACTATGAAGTATCCACGTACGGCCCCTAGCCCCGGTTTAAGCAAAATTAGCTACGCTAGCTCGGGAGCTGTGATGACGGATCAGCACAATGAAATAGCTTATCTGATGTTAATGGATGACCGTTGAGGACGTTTGTTGGAGTGAACGCCTCAACTTGGGGTAAATCTGTTAAATGCAAAAATACCCAGAAAAATTTACTTGTAATGGCCGAAGTCGAACGGCTTAAATTTCCCACCAATACAATAAACCTACATATATTTTTAGAATGACATGTATAGAGGTCAGGGCCTCGGGAATTAACATTCCACTATTAGAATCCTATCATATACAGGTAATAAACTGGAGCGATATGCAAGAGGTGGGAAAAACTGTCGTCTGTAGATTAAAAAGGAACCATATGACTCTACAGGAAATCTTCCTTCTGCGCCTCACAGCTAATCATTTCGTAGTTAGTTATATCTTCGCTTTATGGCCGGAATAGCGCTGAACGCCACGTTAAACCCTAACTCACTCTTTGGATTATGGACGCGGAGATTCTTTAATGGACAACGGCTGAATTATGAATGACGGAACAGACGCTTGTAATTCTATTACATTCTATAGCAGAGATTCTCTCCGGATCTGTCGCAACACCCTCCTCTGATACATGCCCGAGAGATTTCACGCATGAAATTTCCTGTGAAAGAAGACACTTGGTTTCGGTTGAGTTTCAGTCCGGCGTTTACCAGCCTCTGGAAAACATATTCTAGCCTATGAAGTGATTTCTTCACGAAGTCGCCTGTAATTATTATGTCGCTGATGTAAACAACGCACTCTTGCTATTGCAGCCCTCTCAATACATCCTCCATTAGGTGTTCAAAAGTTTAAGGGCACTGGCAAAGCGAAATGGCATCACAGAAAATTGATATAAACTCTGACTGGTAAGGAAGGCCCTGTGGGGGCCTAATCGTGAATTTGCGCCTAATCGTGTCAGCGCCAAATCGTGCTACAAAATTGCGCCTAATAATGTGTTGCGCCTAATCGTGTAGGAAATTTGCGGTTAATGGTGGAACTGCGCCTAACCGTGTACGAAATTTGCGCTTAATTGTGGAACTGCGCCTAATCGTGTACGGAATTTGCGCCTATTTGTGTAAATGCGCCTAATCGTGTAAGGAGGCTGCGTCTAATCATGTAACTGCTCCTAATCATTTGAACGATCTTGCGCCTAATTTTGCGTTGCGCATAATCGTGTAGGAAAATTGCTCCTAATCGTGGAACTGCGCCTAATCGTGTAGGAGAATTGCTCCTAATTGTGGATTTGCGCCTATTCGTGTGAGAAATATGCTCCTAATTGTGAAACTGCGCCTAATCGTGGAAATCAGTTTGCGCCTAATTATGCGTTGCGCCTAATCGTGTAGAAAATTTGCGTCTAACTTTGGAAATGCGCCTAATTGTGTAGAGAGGCTACGCCTAAACGTGCACAACGTGAAGACATAAGTAGTACGTAAAAGACGGATATAGTCAACTTGACCTTTCGTCATTTTTGGGGTGGTCACGGGGAGGTCACGTGATCAAGAGGTTACGGTCACTATAGTTCCGGGACTTCCGGTCGCGTGACCTTTGGGGCATGTATTCATCCGCGGTGATGCGGTCTGGCGGCGATGCGGTCTCGGGGGAAAAGCCTCGGCGGACAGAATGTAGTCCCAAATACGCGGGAACCGGGGGAAATTCTCCGGCAATCTTCGCCAATCTTTGGGACATTTTGGGGCCGAGAGGAGCCCCTATTCAACCGATTGGGTCGAGTGAGGTGTCAAAGTGGAGCGCTCGTCCAGGGCGATCAAGTCATGGATGGGTGCATGTAAATTGAGGATTTGTCCCAAAAATATGAAAAGCGGAACACGGACTTTATCCCTAAATAGGGGAAGTGTTGTTGTCCGGGATTCTAATCCTGGAAAAAACATTGTAATTATCGGTGACCTGAACGATGATCTTCCGAGTGTTTCCAAGTTTCACCTACGTGGCATAATAACTTCCTTAAGACTTAATCAACTAATAACTGAACCAACTCGACCCGTTTCAAATTCTCTTTTAGATCCAATCATTTGTAATATGGCTCAACTCGTCTGTGATAGCGGCGTTCTTGTACCTTTTTGTAGCGACCATTCTCCACTTTTTATCCTCATAAAATCACGTATCCCGAAAAGGCTGAGCTTCAAACGTTTGATCTGGAATTACGAAAAAGCCGACTGGGGCATATTTAGACAACATCTTGTAAACGCCGAATGGGAAGCCCTGTCAGACGATAATAACGTGGATATTTGGTGTGACTGTATTACATCAGTTATTATGAGAGCAGCCAACAAATACATTTGCATTCATCCAGGCGATAAACCATGGATGACAAACAAAATAAAACATGGGATGAGAATCAGAGATAAATTTTTTAAGCATTCTAGAATTACCAATTCTGCAAATGATATTGAACGTTTTAAAAAACAGAGAAATTTGGTAAATGCTCTCGTTTGCTCTAATAAAAAGGAATTTAAAACTAAAACAGCACAGAAAATTGAGACTGGTCGGGTTGGTTCTAAACAGCGGTGGAAATTCAGCAAATCATTCCTGAAAGATTCGAACAGTAATTTTAATGACGTTCCTCCTCTTAAGAAAGTGGACGGCTCTTTTGCATACGAATGCAGTGAGAAAGGCGAAATTTTGTTTCTTTGCTAATATTACCAGTATTGATGATTCCAACACTCCGTTGCCACCTCTATCAATCTACACGGAAAATACCTTAGATATGATTACTGTAGATACTACAGACGTCGACAGCATTATTTCTAATTTAGATACGTCCAAAGCGCTTGGTCCAGACCAAGTCCGAAATGTTTGTCCGAGGGTAAAAACGTTCTCTCTCCAATTCTTGCTCGTTTATTTAATCACTCATTGAAAACATCGACTTATCCGACAGAATGGGAAGTTGCTAATGTGACACCATTGTATAAAAAAGGTTAACGAAATATTGTCTGTAACTACCGTCCCAAATCACTATTAAGTTGTCTGAGTAAAGTCATGAAGAGGGTCGTGTTCAAGTACATTTATAATTACATACGGCACGACATAACACCGAGCCAATTTGGTTTTCTCCCGTCGCAATCCACTGTAACACAGTTACTTGATATTTACTTTGACTTGACAAAGGCACTTGACGAACAGAAAGAAGTATTCTTTCTATTCTTTGACATATCAATGGCCTTTACTAGAGTGTGGCATAACGGCCTGCTTCAAAAACTGCAACAATTCGGTATTACTGGAAGCCTTTTGCTATGGTTCAAAAGCTATTTACAAAATCGTTGTCAGCGGGTGGTGATCCAGGGAAAAGAATCCACTGTGTTATGTTTAGAAGCAGGTGTACCACAAGGCTCTGTTCTTGGTCCGCTTCTGTTCGTATTATGTATAAACGATTTACCTGCTAATGTCATTAACAGCATACGTCTTTTTGCTGATGACACTTGTTTGTACATCATATCTGATAATCTGTTTAGCCAACTGCCATCCATCAATCACGATATAGACATTGTTTCTGGCTGGGCGCAGACATGGTTGGTCGATTTTAATGCCGCGAAAACAGTTTCTTTTCTCGCTTCTTTGAGACATATCCATTCATCTTTTCCAATAATATTACAAAATTCAACTCTTCAACCGTCACGTAGTCATAAGCATCTCGGTCTGATCCTTAACACTAAGGCTAACTGGAACGACCACGTGGAAGATCGTAAATGCCTTGAAATTATGTATAAGAGTTTTATTAGACCGAGTCTAGAATATGCAGACGTATAATATTCCACAATCTTATGTGATAAGACTTGAAAATATTCAAAAAGACACACTCAGAACAATAACTGGCGTCACATGCAGTGTTAGTTCAGAAACCTTATATTTGGAAGCTGGATTTGAAACGCTGTCTCGCAAACGACAAGTCGATAGACTTATTATGTTATATAACATTATTAATGGTATGATACCTTCCTCTTTGTACGCTCATCTCTCAGCTCGCATTGGGGAACGCAATCCATACAACATCAGAAACGCATCACAGTTAACCCCCTACAGATGTCGCACGGAACTATTCCGAAATTCATTTGATCCAGCAACATTACGCGAGTGGAATTTACTATCTTACGCAGTCAAAAACTGCCCTACTCTGCCAATTTTTAAACACCAGCTGCAGAACATGACACAAGTCTCCACCCCACCGTCTTAGCACTATTTATGTACACGTAAAGAAAATATAATATTGTGTCGCCTCCGCAATGGTTGCAGTAATCTTAACAGACACCTGCTCAATAATTTCCTGAGAAATACAACTTGCAATTGCGGATATTTTGACGAAACAGTCGATCACTTTTTCTTTCACTGTCCTCAATTTGTCGATCAAAGAACCATATTGGTAAATACACTTAATAATGGTGAAACGAGCATCATTTTTTTATTTTGGTTATAAGTTATTGTTCTATAGGTATCTCTCTTTTGTGTTCTATAACTGTAGTTTTATCATTTGTAGTTCATTACATATAACTCTCAGTGATAACAGCTATTTCGAGCATATTCGCAGTCTGTCTGGAGTCTGTGTTTGTATGTTGTTGTTGTAATGAGATACTTCGTTTGTGCCACATGGCCATGGTTTTTGAACTGTAAATCATTAATTAACAAAGTTACGCGGATTAATTCACACAACGAAGATAAAGTAATGAATTACCTTGATCACCCATTGCATGACAAATTGTGGTTTGATGTATTTCGGTAGTTATGACTCGAAACAGCTGAATATTTTACTCTGCATCAGACGAAGTCTGCCATGTTTGATTCATGAAATACTCTCAAGTCAGTTAGGTTGTATTTCTCATTTGTGATAAAGGTAAAGCTTATCTTTGATAAATAGATAACTGTGTAAACTATATTTATTATCTGTTTCCAGTAAGTGATAATTCTACAAAATTCTCCGAATAATTTCAGCAATATAGCGTTTTTCTTGTCTTCGACATTTTGGGTTCGAGGCTGTGAACTGAAGTGCATAAAAGCGGGAGATTTGTATTATTCTGAGACTTGGTCCATATATTTGCCCGAGTTCACACCTTTCTCTCCAGACCTCTTACAGACCCAAAACTTCTTTCACAGAGCTGCCACAGAAACCTGAGGTATGGCAACACTTCATATTTATTTACAGATAACTGCAGAACCAATTTAAATGTTAAATGTCCCTGAATCCATAACTCTGCTTTGACTCCCTGTATGAGCCAGGATATTTATATCCAACGAAATCATGGGGTTACTGTCAGATTATTGGACTACATAGACAATTCTCATATAGTTCCTCATCAAGTGAAGCTAGACAACAATTTGACAGCATTCTGAAGTATTGAAAGTTGTATACAGCTAAAATTATTCTTGCACCCATTGAATTCATTGGGTACCTGATGTTTTAGATACTGTGTATGTATCAGTGGTCAACCCCATGAACTCATTGGGTCTAACAGTATTCAACTACAGCGGCCTATATTAGATTCAAGTGGTCAACCCCATGAACTCATTGGGTCTAACAGTATTCAACTACAGCGGCCTATATTAGATTCAAGTAATCAACCCATGAACTCATTGGGTCTAACAGTATTCAACTACAGCGGCCTATATTAGATTCAAGTGGTCAACCCCATGAACTCGTTGGGTCTAACAGTATTCAACTACAGCGGCCTATATTAGATTCAAGTGATCAACCCCATGAATTCATTGGGTCTAACAGTATTCAACTATAGCGGCCTATATTAGATTCAAGTGGTCCACCCCATGAACTCATTGGGTCTTAACAGTATTTGAATACAGCCATTCCGCAGCTTCCATACACTTCAGCAAGCCTCCACCCAATGAATGCATAGATATTTCACTAGTATTTAGATTATGCAAGATGAAACAACACTGAACAACGCTTTTACGAATAAAAGAAGAGTTTATTTTATCCTGAGAAATACATCTTGAGTTTCAGTTTCTTCTTGTTTGTGTTTCCTGGTCTTCATTGGTGCAGGGTCAACATATAACAGCATAGGGTGTGTTCTTTATCCAAGCTGATAAATCCGTTTAACAACCCTAGGTTTTCATATGTTGATTGCCTGCAATATATCTGTCGTAACTGGAATTCACTTGAGCTTAGCGACTGCGTGATCGCTACATTATTTTGGCGCCCGAAATGGGACCTGTTATTATCTAACGGGTCCAGTGACACAAACCAAGTGAAGCCCTACACAGGAAATCCGGAGACATCAAGAATTACAGAATAAACGTGGGAACTATGGCGACAGAACACATTGGAAGACCACTAAGGAGGGGTAGAAGAAATCGAGTCATCAAAATTCTGGTTGAAGATATTGGTACTACGGCAAGTGAAGCTGAAACCCAGGAGAGCGCTGATGAAATTGAGGAAGACGTCACATTGGACACTCCAACATCACCTAAAGCACAGTCTTCGGTGGTGAATGTATTTCCAGCATCACATGGGAATATTTTAGAGCCCATACAGAAGCCGGGTAGACCTCCGGCTGATTTACGTTATTTTACCCAGAATACCTCTGGCCTACCAAGAGAACGCATACTACAGTGTGGATATGCAGGCGAAGCCTACCAGCTACAGAAGAAGTAGCCGATACAATCGGAACTGTATTGAAAGGAGCCATGGCAGAGTTGTCAGCAACATTAACGGATGTTATCAAGGAAGTGGGTACTGCATCAAAGGAAAAGAGCAGCCATGGTGGTGACAGAGGAAACAAAACACCAAGTGATGACAACAGACATGTGCGAGCTAGCATTTCTCGGACCAGACCTTCAGACAGGGCCTACAGAAGTTCCAATTGTGGATCCTCTAGCGATGAAGCACCATCTAGTACTAGTGTTTTCGTCTCAAGATCGAAAAACCAAAAGGCCAAGTTACCGCCATTCACTGGGTCTGAACTTTGGTTCAATAGATTTGAGGACGTAGCCATGCTAAAAGGGTGGACGACTGCAGACACACTTGGTGAGCTGTTACCCCGGATACAGGGTAAAGCTGGGGAATTTGTATATGGACAACTGCCTAGGAAAGTAAGGAGTAGCTTTACTCTACTGGTTGATGAGCTTGATCATCGTTTCAAGAAAGTAGAAACTGAGAAACGTTTCGGGGCACAATTCAGTAATCGTTGCCAGAAAGCTGGAGAAAGTGCAGAAAACTATGCTGCAGATTTGAAAAGATTATACGACAAGGCTCATGCGAACCGGGACAGAGAAACCAGAAGAGAGGATCTGCTGAGGAAGTTCCTAGATGGCCTTAATGATGAAAAGGCACGATTTCATGTTGAATACATTAAGGAACCGGGAAATGTGGATGAAGCTGTGTACAAGGTGGTTAATTTTCTAGAGACACAGCGCCGAACTAGTTCCAATGAAGACAGACGAACAAGGAAGCCAACACGGATTGTGAAAAACGACAGTGATGACGAAGAGTGCCCACCTGAGCCAAAAGATGGAGTTAGAGCAGCAATACAGACTCGTGGTAAGAAGAAATGGAGCCAGGATAAGCCAGAGGCCGTTGGAAACACTAGCGATAAGAAAACATGTACAGAGAAACCCGATGATTGTGTATTTCATTTCATTTCAGTCCATTTCATTGAATACACAACCAACTGGTGTATATAGGAAAAGGATGTATCAGCAGCCCCCATCTCAAGCCCATGGCACTGCAGCAACCAAACAATCAGGAGGGAGGAATCAGTTCACAAGATGTTTTCGCTGTGGAGGAAATCACTTCATCCGAGATTGCACATATCAAGTCACCGGGCAGTTAAATGTTTCGGCCAAAACCCTTTGTATCTGGTCGGGGTAAAACTCAACGTCATGAAAATAATTACTTCCAGAATCCAGCTATTAACGGTCAACACAATAATCCAGAGTCAACAAACTTGCAGGGATCGGCTCAATAGGCCGAGAGACGGCCCCCAGTTATACAGGCCTTTCTACCAACCCACTTGAAAACAACCCACTTAGCAGCGATATTCCAGCTCTTAACACCGAAACTATACGGAGGGAAAAACCCAGGTATGACGGTGTTTATGTCAGTGGAACCTTGCAGGGGGCGGAGGTCACATACACCGTGGATACTGGAGTTACAGCTACCATAGTGTCCGACCGCATCTACTCCAAGATACCACAGAACCAGAGACCGGAATTGAAGATGACTGGGGAAAGGGGACTTGTCTGTGCTGACGGCAGGAAGCTGGATTACAAAGGAAAGGCAATATTTCAGGTATTTCTCGGACCACTTCATCTTGAACGTGAGCTAGCAGTTGCCAACATAGAGGATGATGTTTTGCTGGGCACAGATATTCTACAAAAGGGCCCATGTGGCCCAGCAGACCTATTGCTGAGTGAGGGACATATGGTGTTGGAGAACGTAATCATCCCATTGGAGCAGAATACTTCAAGTCTAAGAAAAGTGAAGGCGGCGGACCATTTTGTGATTCCAGGAATGGCGAAATGGTGATAGATGTATTCGTGGCTAGAGCTGAGAATGAGCCGGATGATCGTGCTGTCATGATACAAGCATTGCCACATTAGATGTGACAAGAGATCATCCGATATGGACAGCTCCTTTCCTGAAAGAGACGTTACTATAAATAGGGTGGCAAAGACAAAACGGGATTCAAAAATGTGGAAAACAGTGATATATACCTACCTTATAAATGTTGTGTTCTTTCTTCTTAGTGTTCTTTCATTAGAGGATTTATGTGTGGATGACTGGCGTGGTCAACAACAGAATCCAGACGAAAGTGGAGAAGAAAAACATCAAGGCACAGTCGGTGTATCTGAAGTATCTGGATTTCCTTGTTGGAGAGAATATTGGCAATCATTCTCCAAGTCGATATCTGATGTAACTGGAAACTTAAAGAGATTGGGGGTTCGGACAGCCGCATGGGCTGGGAAGAAGCATGATACAGTCTGTCATATTACGGAAACACCGTGGATACAGGGGTATTCAATGACGACCTTGCGGAAGAAGCAACTTGAAGATCCAGACTTGGCTCCAGTTGTGAAATGGTACACGAGTGGTAAGAGGCCTTTTGGTGCTGAAGTTTGCGCAGCAAGTCCAGCTACTCGTCATTACTGGAATAACTGGAATAACCTGACATTGAAGGATGGGGTGCTCTCCGGAGATTCGTACGAAATTGGTGCCAAGATCGATGAGAGAGTAGACTTCCAGAATCCAGCTATTAACGGTCAACACAATAATCCAGAGTCAACAAACTTGCAGGGATCGGCTCAATAGGCCGAGAGACGGCCCCCAGTTATACAGGCCTTTCTACCAACCCACTTGAAAACAACCCACTTAGCAGCGATATTCCAGCTCTTAACACCGAAACTATACGGAGGGAAAAACCCAGGTATGACGGTGTTTATGTCAGTGGAACCTTGCAGGGGGCGGAGGTCACATACACCGTGGATACTGGAGCTACAGCTACCATAGTGTCCGACCGCATCTACTCCAAGATACCACAGAACCAGAGACCGGAATTGAAGATGACTGGGGAAAGGGGACTTGTCTGTGCTGACGGCAGGAAGCTGGATTACAAAGGAAAGGCAATATTTCAGGTATTTCTCGGACCACTTCATCTTGAACGTGAGCTAGCAGTTGCCAACATAGAGGATGATGTTTTGCTGGGCACAGATATTCTACAAAAGGGCCCATGTGGCCCAGCAGACCTATTGCTGAGTGAGGGACATATGGTGTTGGAGAACGTAATCATCCCATTGGAGCAGAATACTTCAAGTCTAAGAAAAGTGAAGGCGGCGGACCATTTTGTGATTCCAGGAATGGCGAAATGGTGATAGATGTATTCGTGGATAGAGCTGAGAATGAGCCGGATGATCGTGCTGTCATGATACAAGCATTGCCACATTAGATGTGACAAGAGATCATCCGATATGGACAGCTCCTTTCCTGAAAGAGACGTTACTATAAATAGGGTGGCAAAGACAAAACGGGATTCAAAAATGTGGAAAACAGTGATATATACCTACCTTATAAATGTTGTGTTCTTTCTTCTTAGTGTTCTTTCATTAGAGGATTTATGTGTGGATGACTGGCGTGGTCAACAACAGAATCCAGACGAAAGTGGAGAAGAAAAACATCAAGGCACAGTCGGTGTATCTGAAGTATCTGGATTTCCTTGTTGGAGAGAATATTGGCAATCATTCTCCAAGTCGATATCTGATGTAACTGGAAACTTAAAGAGATTGGGGGTTCGGACAGCCGCATGGGCTGGGAAGAAGCATGATACAGTCTGTCATATTACGGAAACACCGTGGATACAGGGGTATTCAATGACGACCTTGCGGAAGAAGCAACTTGAAGATCCAGACTTGGCTCCAGTTGTGAAATGGTACACGAGTGGTAAGAGGCCTTTTGGTGCTGAAGTTTGCGCAGCAAGTCCAGCTACTCGTCATTACTGGAATAACTGGAATAACCTGACATTGAAGGATGGGGTGCTCTCCGGAGATTCGTACGAAATTGGTGCCAAGATCGATGAGAGAGTAGACTTCCAGAATCCAGCTATTAACGGTCAACACAATAATCCAGAGTCAACAAACTTGCAGGGATCGGCTCAATAGGCCGAGAGACGGCCCCCAGTTATACAGGCCTTTCTACCAACCCACTTGAAAACAACCCACTTAGCAGCGATATTCCAGCTCTTAACACCGAAACTATACGGAGGGAAAAACCCAGGTATGACGGTGTTTATGTCAGTGGAACCTTGCAGGGGGCGGAGGTCACATACACCGTGGATACTGGAGCTACAGCTACCATAGTGTCCGATCGCATCTACTCCAAGATACCACAGAACCAGAGACCGGAATTGAAGATGACTGGGGAAAGGGGACTTGTCTGTGCTGACGGCAGGAAGCTGGATTACAAAGGAAAGGCAATATTTCAGGTATTTCTCGGACCACTTCATCTTGAACGTGAGCTAGCTGTTGCCAACATAGAGGATGATGTTTTGCTGGGCACAGATATTCTACAAAAGGGACCATGTGGGCCAGCAGACCTATTGCTGAGTGAGGGACATATGGTGTTGGAGAACGTAATCATCCCATTGGAGCAGAATACTTCAAGTCTAAGAAAAGTGAAGGCGGCGGACCATTTTGTGATTCCAGGAATGGCCGAAATGGTGATAGATGTATTCGTGGATAGAGCTGAGAATGAGCCGGATGATCGTGCTGTCATGATACAAGCATTGCCACAATTTACTGAAGCTCATAGTCTGATTGTCGCTCCATGTCTTGTGAATGTCGCAGATAACGTTACTGTCAAGGTCCGGGTGTTAAATCCATTTCCTGACCCTAAATCCATCAAACAAGATGAAAATGTAGGTTTTGCTGAAGCGGAGATTTTAAAGTAGCTGTAGAGAAAGAAGACATTTTGGAAACGGAGAATTTTGATTCCGTGAAAAGGATCATGCTGCAGAATAGCATCTCTGTGACCCAGCCAGGTTTTGGTACAGCTAGGGGTATTGAAGATAAGGCATCTTGTGGGGGTAGAAGTGATCTTAGTATGGATATTCCCTCGCACCTTTCAACCCTTTACGAAGAGACAGTGGGGGGCTTGAACTCCTCGAAACACCAAGAAGTGACAACACTGCTTACAAAATTTCAGCACGTTTTCTCTAAAGACGAGTGTGACTTAGGTCTAACACACATAGTAGAGCACGGTATAGATGTTGGTCAGACTAGGCCAATCAGGCAGCCACCAAGACGACTTCCACTAGCAGTTGCAGGTGAAGAAAAGGCAGCCATTGAGAAGCTACAGAAGCAGGGTTCAATAAGACCTTCCACATCACCTTGGGCTTCACCAATAGTGTTAGTGAGGAAGAAGAATGGCACAGTACGCCCATGTATTGATTATCGTCGCGTTAATGCTGTAACGCGGAAAGACCCTTTTCCTCTACCTAGAACTCAGGACTGCCTGGATTCTTTGGAAGGAGCTGTCTGGTTTTCAACCCTCGATTTAACCTCGGCTTATAATCAGGTGCCGATCAAGAAAGAAGATATCCCGAAGACTGCTTTTGTGACAAGACACGGTTTATTTGAATACACCACCATGCCTTTTGGGCTATGCAATGCGCCAGCAACATTTCAGAGACTCATGGAGTTAGCTCTGAGTGGTCTCCAATGGACCAAGTGTCTCATTTATCTCGATGACGTGATTGTGTTTGGTAGGGCATTCGATGAATACTTGGAGCGACTTCAGGAAGTTCTCACAAGAATTGAGAATGCCGGACTGAAGCTGAAGCCGTCAAAGTGTGAGCTTTTCAAACGACAAGTAACGTTTTTAGGGCACATCATTTCACAGGAGGGAATTCTGCCTAATCCAGACAATGTGAAGAAACTTGTGGAATGGCCCACCCCAAGGAACGTAACTGATGTCCGTGCTTTACTAGGAATGGGTAGCTACTACAGGAGATTCGTGAAGAACTTTTCACAGATTGTCAAACCCCTCACAGAGCTCACAAAGAAGAACAATGTCTTCAAATGGACCCCAGAATGCCAGACCGCATTTGATGAGCTGAAGGCGATCTTGGTCAGCCCAGATAAGATGCCAGTGGAGAGCACTGGCAGTTCTTGGTGCCAAGATCGATGAGAGAGTATGTGTTGAAAAACATGCATGACTGTTCTCTCGGGACATCTGGGACGCAAGAAGACCAAAGAGAAAACTCTACAGACATTTTATTGGTTTGGCATTCGCGATGATGTGGAAAATTGGATCATGAGATGTGACCAATGTAGTGCCAGTAAGCCTCCACCACGAATGCCGCATGCACCCTTAGGTGACATGAGAGTAGGAGCACCTCTGGATCGGCTGGCAACAGACATTCTTGGGCCGTTACCTGAAACGCCACGAGGAAACAGGTATGTCTTGGTTGTAACTGACCATTTTACAAATTGGGTGGAGGTGTTACCAGTGCCAGACCAGACAGCGGTAACCTGTGCTCAGAAGATTTTGAATGAAGTCATTTGTAGGGTTGGTTGTCCTTTGGATATACATTCTGACCAGGGATCGAATTACCGCAGCGAATTGTTTGCTGAGTTATGCAGATTTCTAGAGATTAAGAAAACACAGACATCCCCGCGGCACCCCCAGTGTAATCGTAAAGTTGAACGATTCAACAGAACACTGGTACGAATGGTCCGCGCATATTTAAAGGGTGAGCAAAGGGATTGGGACCTTCACTTAGGATGTTTAGCTGCTGCATACAGGGCAACACCCCATGAAATGATAGGGTTAATCCCAAACCTGCTAATGCTAGGGCGAGAAGTCAGAATACCCGCAGAAGTTGTTTTTGGAAGCGGTACCGATCCATTGGGAGATGAGATGACAACTTATGGGGATTATGTAGACAAGCTGAAAGAGAGGATGCAGCATGCCCATGATGTAACAAGGGATAGGCTGAAAACTACAGCAAAACGGCAAAAGCAGAGCTATGATGCTAAATCAGCCCTATACACCTATCAACCTGGTGATTATGTGTGGTATTTTCAGGAGCTGCGGAAGAAAGGCATGAGTCAAAAGCTGATGCAACCATACGCCGGTCCATATGTGATCTTACAAAGGTTGAACGAGCTGGACTACATCATACAGCTAGATGCGAAGGGTACGAAACGGCTGATTCATCATAATAAACTAAAACCGTATGAAGGGTACATCTTTCTCAAGTGGGCAAAGCGTGCTGTAGATAGGGCCAAAAGGGAAGGACCCCAAGGGAAGTTGACCAAGAATTCATAGGATGACCATTGATACACACACTCAGTAGTGGATAGACATGATCCTGACACAACTGATTGTGTTGTAATTAAATGTTATGGTTTATTACAGTTCATCATGTCAAGCCAAGTTTCTATAAAGAAGATCTCGGATCGAGCCATTAAGGCACTTCAAAAGCGAGGACCAGCTCTTCAATGCACCAAGTGCGTATACAAGGGAGACAGTCAACAGATGACCAGGCATGTGGTGCTGCTTCATTTACCTCGGGACAAGCTGCCATTCGCATGCAAGGCTTGTGGAAAGCGTGGCATCAAGTTGGATGAAATTAAGAGGCATGTACAGACGAAGCACCCAGGATATGATGGAAGTACTTACATTGGGGGAACCATCAAACCAGAGGATGCCACCAGCCTATCTCATGAAGACTCACTAGCACGTTATGAGGATAAATGTGCAGCAGTGGAATCCAAAGTCAAGGTCACCCCGAGTGAAGGGAAATCAGCACAGAGTACAGAGGCGTCTCTGCCAGCCCCTCCGATCTCAGAGAAACAGGTGGAAGCAGTCCAATCAATAGACATGTCCGTCTTCAACGACCTAATGAACAGTCCCCCTGACTTGAAGGAGGAGTTGGCACGTTTGACAGAATTAAAGCAAGCTGTTGCATCCATCCAAGAAGACCCGTTAAAGACGGCAGGTAGTGTGAGTCTCCCACTGAAGTCCCCGGATATGATCACTAAAAATGATGTACCCCAACAACTGATGTTGTGCCTGCTGAGGACACTGCGGCTAAGAGCACCCATACTGTTAACCTCTTTGAGCGCTTCCAGGTGATACATTCTGCAATATAGAAGATGACATTCGTAAAGCCACCAACAGCGTGACTGGCGAGATTGAGTTTGAATTATACCAGCCAGACGATCAACTGGACCTACACCCAAGTGCCTTGGAACTTGCAGAACTGCAATGTGAGCCAGTGATGTCACCGCTGCCTTCTTCACCCAGCGCATCATCCGCCAGGAGCTTCAGGGTAACAGAGACTCCGCATTCCCCAGAGAAACAGGTGATGGTACAACAGAAGGACAAGTTGAGTTCCCCGAGAAAACCCCTAGAGGTTCAGAACCCTCCAAAGGAAACGCTTGAGATGACAATGATCCCTGTATCTGCAATCGCTGAGCTGGTGGAAAGCACGGTTCGAAGTACAGTTGATGCTGTGGCAAGTGCCATCATAACAGCAGCCAGGAATCAGCCTCTGCCACCAGAGCAGGACTTGCGACCACTGACCACTCAATTGATGGCTACCAACATTCATCTGGGGGAGGTCGCTGCACAAGTGAAGAGAGCCTAAGGCACACAAAGCCAGCTGGATGAGTCCCTGAAACAAATAACTACTTCTTTCTCCGGAATGAAACTGGAATTGGGTCGGCTCAACAAAACGACTTATGACCTAACAACTGTAATGAAGATCATTGATCAATCCCTAACCACACAGACCAGTGCTATGCGTTCGTTATTTCAAGGGGCGATAGATACACAGGCAGGGCTCACCTGGCAACATCAGGCAGAAGGATTTCGTGCGGTAACAAGCAAAATGGCGGGTCTGGTTGAAGATGGAAGGAGAGAAGGCAAAGTATCCGGACTTGTCCGAAAAATTTTAAACCTCGACGAATCCTCCACCAATGGTCATGCTGATCCTACCCAGTCAAACCCTGCCTACCTTCCGAATCCTTCAAATTACAAGCGTCTAGTCCGTCATCCATAAATCCAGCCGTCGTCCATTAGAGAATATCCGCGTCCATAATCCAAAGACCTATTCCATTTTCCACATAACAGTATTAGCACCAAATTCAAAAAGACAATCATAGTATACATAAACATAGGCTTGTTTCCTGCAAGAGAGAAGCGGTCAACAGTTTTCAATGATGCCGGCAAGACATAATGATGTTCCAAAAATATCAAATCCGTATCGCTGATCAGTATTCTTAATCCATAATATTCGTTATAGAGTCGTCATCTAAAAAAAAGATGTATCTCAGTCACGCTTTGATTGTGACTGTTCATATGAGTACCATGAGGATCTTGAAGTACATGGGTTCATATGGCCCCTAGCCCCGGGTTAAGCGGAATTAGACACAAGTTACGAAACGTAGCGCCATAGATCTTGCACGCTACGTTCGTATTTTGCTATCAGCATGCGATATGTATCGCCAAATTTGAGAAACTTTGAGTGGAGGCGCTTGGTGGTGTAGCCCTGTTTTATAAGTTTCTGCAACAATGTTTTGTGACGTTGATTAAAATCATCACATTTAACACAGGATCTAGCAAATGCTACTAAGCGAGATATGTATACGCCATATGCAGGTCCCACTGGAATATTACTGTCCAGAAAGGGATAGTTTACGATGTCGAAATTGTAATCATCTCTTTTGCCATAAAGTCGACGAGAGAGAATGCCCGCTTCATTTTTATAGAGATATAGATCTAAATATGATGTGCCTGTAGGGCTATCTGTAGTTTCCTTCAAATCCAGTGAAGGTGGATATATATCCTTCACTGCGTCATTTATATAGCGATTATCCACAGCGAGAAGATCGTCTATATAGCGTTTGGTGAATGAGAAGGAACGGGCTTTGAATGGATCGGTTTTTGAAAGCGCCTGCATATAGTCATATTCATAAGAGAACAGATACAGGTCAGCCAACAGGGGTGCACAATTAGTACCCATTGCAATACATATATGCTGCTGATATATTGCGTTGCCAAATTTCACATTTTTAATGAGAAATTCAAGCAACTCTATAAACAAAGAAACATCCCATGAATGATATCTCTTGTATGTAGTCGAGCTAAAGAATGCTTTATGGCTTCCGACATTAATATATCTACGATCAGTTTTCTTGAACACAGATACTATTAATGAACTTAGACGGTCAATAAGGTCCTGATGAGGGATTGTAGTATAGAGAGGCGAGAAATCCCATGTGGATACATGTCTGTACGATATGTGACCTTTAGCATCAAGCTCTTCCGTAAGACATTTTGAGTTTTTCAATATCCACATACATTCAACGCCAGAGTTCTTAGAAATAGTGGCGCAATACCTTTCCCAAAATGCTTTTACCTCCTGAAGGGCCCTCGTCAATAGGGTTGAAGGAAGCTTGGTGGTGCAGCTTCTAGAACCAGCTATGAAAATCACCACAAACAAGTCTGCGGAAAATTCCACCCGATCCAACTCCACATCATCAGGGAAGCGATCAAGGGATGACAGTCCTGCACGTAGTCAGAAGCGATCAAGGGATGACAGTCCAGCACGTAATCAGAAACGATCAAGAGACGACAGCAAACATAATCGATCATCTCCCACACATACACATACATCTACAAGACATCCTTCACAGCGAAGTTACGTGTCTCAGTGGTCAGACAGAAGGTCTGATAGTCCCAAGAGGAATCCCGCTCAATGGAAGGGAAGAGAACAATGAACTGTAGTGGGTGCGCTCCGAACTGTTGAAATCTAATTCTAAGGACATGTGTGATATCTCCACATGGAAACCTTCTGAATTCATTGGATTGTACGGTAATGTTCCTTTTTGACAGTTAACTGTGAATTTATGGACTGTGATGGACTTTGCTCATTTGAGAAATTTAATTGTGTGCGATTCTCTGAACTGTGTTAAATGTACTTCAAGATCAACTTGTGAATTCATTGGATGTTCCTTTTTGACAGTTAACTGTGAATTTACGGACTGTGATGGACTTTGCGCATTTGAGAAATTTCATTGTGTGCGATTCTCTGAACTGTGTTAAATGTACTCCAAGATCAACTTGTGAATTCATTGGATTGTTCCTTTTGACAGTTAACTGTGAATTTATGGACTGTGCTGAATTGTGATTTCAGTCTTTCTGCGCGGTTGATTCTAAAGGACATCGTGAACATGGACTTGAATATGTGTGATGCCATGAATGTAAATATTTGACTTGATTGGAATTCTTGAACTTTGCCGTATTTGAGAACTGTACATTCACTTTGCATTTTGATGCTCTTCTAGTCTAAGGTGAACAGGGACGTTTCCACCGTAAGTGGATGGTGAAACGAGCATCAAATTACTGCGGTTACATTTGTATTTTTTTATTTTGGTTATAAGTTATTGTTCTATAGGTATCTCTCTTTTGTGTTCTATAACTGTAGTTTTATCATTTGTAGTTCATTACATATAACTCTCAGTGATAACAGCTATTTCGAGCATATTCGCAGTCTGTCTGGAGTCTGTGTTTGTATGTTGTTGTTGTAATGAGATACTTCGTTTGTGCCGACATGGCCATGGTTTTTGAACTGTAAATCATTAATTAACAAAGTTACGCGGATTAATTCACACAACGAAGATAAAGTAATGAATTACCTTGATCACCCATTGCATGACAAATTGTGGTTTGATGTATTTCGGTAGTTATCACTCAAAACAGCTGAGTATTTTACTCTGCATCAGACGAAGTCAGCCATGTTTGATTCATGAAATACTCTCAAGCCAGTTACGTTGTATTTCTAATTTGTGATAAAGGTAAAGCTTATCTTTGATAAATAGATAACTGTGTAAACTATATTTATTATCCGTTTCCAGTAAGTGATAATTCTACAAAATTCTCCGAATAATTTCAGCAATATAGCGTTTTTCTTGTCTTCGACATTTTGGGTTCGAGGCTGTGAACTGAAGTGTATAAAAGCGGAAGATTTGTATTATTCTGGGACTTGGTCAGATCCGAGAGCTAAGTGTGAAGTCGAAGTGTGAAGACGTATTTTGTATTCTCTGTGCTTTGTTTTACATAATGGCTATTGATCTGGAGCGTTTGGCGTGTACTGTGAGAGTTGTGATTTCGGGACCAATTAGATCTCCCAGCTTGTTCCGTGAGTGTTTTGTGAAGGCGTTTGTGAGAGCAGGGTTTGATGTGGCGGATATTCGGGCATTGGGACAAACAAAATCACCTAGAGAATGGTTCCTTGAGCTGATGTCACGAGATGTTACGAGCAAAGTGCTGGAGGTGGACTTCCTGAACTGTGTTCAGTTTGAAGTTCATTTCATGCAGTATTCACACCGCAGAGTTGAAGTTTTTGTGCGCTGGTTACCTGGCTTTGTGAACACAAGTACAGTGGCCCAATTCTTTAAGCAATACGGAAAAGTGCAGTCTGTCGACAGCAATTCAGCACCGTCATACAACTTCGAGTCGGACGTCATCAAAGTGATCCTGACATGTGATGTCGAAGCTGTAGATGCCATGCCATACGAGTGTGTTATTGGAGGTAATGCTGCCCAGTTGTCCGTGGTAGGCCGCCTACCCCAATGTTGGCGCTGTTGGAAATTAGGACACACGGCAAAGTGGTGCGAGAATTCTGGGAAGAAAGTTCTGAAGAAAGGTGAGGAAGAGGAAAACATATATGAGGCAGAAACAGAGGTGGATAGTAACACTGATATGGACTGTGATAGTGAGGAGAGTGTGATGACGGAGGAGAAATTGGTTGAAGCTGGGGTGAAGGAGGTGGTGGAGAATGTGGTGGAATGGTGTATGGACGGGGTGACGGATTACGTGGTGAAGGAAGAGAAGGAAAGAATGGCGGCAATTAAGTGTGAGGAGAGAGTAGTGGACGAATTGATATGTGAGGCGGAGGAGGCTGTGAGAAAGGCCAAAGTCAAGATACCTGTCAAGAACTATACAGACGACGAAGTAAGTGATATCTTGAGCTCCCTCACACCGGAAAAATTAGCACGGAAATCTCCAGAAAAATCATTTAACCGATATGAGGCGGAAATTGCCGAGAGAAAGAAGAAACGTGACGGACTTAGAGACAGAAGTGTTCGATCAAAAAAAAGTTGAGAATTGGATGTGAAAAGTAAAGCTGAAAAACCAACAAAAAAAGTTAAAAAAAATTTTTTTTCAAGATCTGGCGCGCATAATTCCGATGAATTGAAAGCGCCATCCAAATTAAAAGAAGAAGAAGAAGTATTCTGGGACTTGGTCCATATATTTGTCCGAGTTCACACCTTTCTCTCCAGACCTCTTACAGACCCAAAACTTCTTTCACAGAGCTGCCACAGAAACCTGAGGTATGGCAACACTTCATATTTATTTACAGATAACTGCAGAACCAATTTAAATGTTAAATGTCCCTGAATCCATAACTCTGCTTTGACTCCAGGATATTTATATCCAACGAAATCATGGGGTTACTGTCAGATTATTGGACTACATAGACATTTCTCATATAGTTCCTCATCAAGTGAAGCTAGACAACAATTTGACAGCATTCTGAAGTATTGAAAGTTGTATACAGCTAAAATTATTCTTGCACCCATTGAATTCATTGGGTACCTGATGTTTTAGATACTGTGTATGTATCAGTAGTCAACCCCATGAACTCATTGGGTCTAACAGTATTCAACTACAGCGGCCTATATTAGATTCAAGTGGTCAACCCCATGAACTCATTGGGTCTAACAGTATTCAACTACAGCGGCCAATATTAGATTCAAGTGATCAACCCCATGAACTCATTGGGTCTAACAGTATTCAACCACAGCGGCCTATATTAGATTCAAGTGGTCAACCCCCATGAACTCATTGGGTCTAACAGTATTCAACTACAGCGGCCTATATTAGATTCAAGTGGTCAACCCCATGAACTCATTGGGTCTAACAGTATTCAACTACAGCGGCCTATATTAGATTCAAGTGGTCAACCCCATGAACTCATTGGGTCTTAACAGTATTTGAATACAGCCATTCCGCAGCTTCCATACACTTCAGCAAGCCTCCACCCAATGAATGCATAGATATTTCACTAGTATTTAGATTATGCAAGATGAAACAACACTGAACAACGCTTTTACGAATAAAAGAAGAGTTTATTTTATCCTGAGAAATACATCTTGAGTTTCAGTTTCTTCTTGTTTGTGTTTCCTGGTCTTCATTGGTGCAGGGTCAACATATAACAGCATAGGGTGTGTTCTTTATCCAAGCTGATAAATCCGTTTAACAACCCTAGGTTTTCATATGTTGATTGCCTGCAATATATCTGTCGTAACTGGAATTCACTTGAGCTTAGCGACTGCGTGATCGCTACAATATATATAGTTCTCTAATAGTTCCTCCTGCTTCAGTGTTATTATACGGTGATCCAGAAAAATACAAACACACTAACAACACCATTCAAGTATGTTTGGGAAAATTCATGGCGGATTCGAAACGTTTTACTTAAGTATTGAACTTTAAAATTACTATTTCGACACTTGATGCCCAGCGACCATGTATATAGTACTCAGCAAGCTGATCGTGTTCATTCATCTCTTCAGCACACAGGGTCTCAAACAAATCACAATGTTTACTCTGTCATGAGCTTCAAATGCATTTTGTATATTCCTTCGCCGCCTAATTTGTTATAAGTATTTATATTTATTTTCGAGGTTCAATTGATATATTGTACTTTTTATTGGGGAGACGTATTGATAAGCTTTACTTACTTCGTTCCCCCATGTCTCGAAATAAACTACTTAAACCAAAATAGGGGAAAACTCCTATCAACAAGGTCCAAAAGGGCTAATATCGGTCTCCGGCTTATCGAGCCTGCCCATCACGTCATAGGTGGGTGTATGTAAAAAGAGGATTTGTCTCCGAAAATATAAAATGCGGAACACGGACTTTACCTCACCGCATTTCGATGAATTAGTGTCAATTTCATGGGCTATCTAGAAAATCAGAGCTTCAGGACTAATTCACCAGGGCGTTGAAGCGTTAAGGTTGACGTTGGCAGGCGTTGATACAAGGTGACGCCTCACACGACGCATTCGGACCAGGGGTGTCCATCTCTACCCCAAACGCTTTCCTACACACCCCAAAATGTCACTTATACTTCTACTGATGACGTCACCAATGATGTCACAGATGACGTGGACATGCCTCAAGTCGAGGTCTATACCCCGAGGGCTACAAAATGACACCCCACACGACGCATTCGGACCAAGGATGGTCCCTCTATACCTAAAACACATCCCACGCACCCCCAAAATGATCACTTTACTTACTACACCCAACTGCGCATGCGCAGATTGACGCGACTTGCAATAAAAAGTACGCCATTCTGACTCCACGTCACAAAAGCTTCACTTTGACACATCCCACGACTCATTTGGACCAATAGCGGCCCATTTCAACCTCAAACACACCCCCACGCACCCCCAGAATGTCTGTTTTCTATACTACGACCAAAATTGCGCATGCGCAGAATAACGAAAACGGACGATACATTAGTCCAGTCGGATGCTCCTCGACGAGGGCTTCAAAATAAGACCTCATACGACACCATCGGACCATTAGGGGCTCACCTAGATCCCAAAACGTCCACCCAGCACTATTATCCACTACACAAACGCGCAGTGACTTTTAAAAAAAAAATCACCACTTAGCTTCGGGACCCCGACCATCGTGTTATACGTGACGAGTCGTGAAAAATAAGATCCCACACCCCATATCGCAATGTCCAGGAGTAAATTTCCCAGTATGGCCCTATCCACTGAGCTAGTATGGGCCAAAATACAGACCTACCCGGTACCTGGACTTTTCAAAAAAAATTCACCGCTTATTTTCGAGACCCCTCCCATCGTGTTCTACGTGGTGAGACGTGAAAAACAAGATCCCACAACTCATATCGCAATGTCCAGGAGTACATTTTTCAGCATAGACCTATCCACTGAGCAAGTATGGGCCAAAATACAGACCTACCCGGTACCGGGATTTTTCGAAAAATTTCACCGCTTAGCTCCGAGACCATTCCCATCGTGTTTTACGTGGTGAGACGAAGAAAACAAGACCCCAAAACTCACAGTAAAATCAACAAACAATGACCACCCCCATACTCCATACAGTCATTTTCCCCTATAGATGCAAATGTTCGAATCGTTCTCCTATTGTTGAGGTAAAGTCCTCTTTTTACATGCACCCACCCAAGACTTGATCGCCCTGGACGAGCGCTCCACGTTGACACCTCACTCGACCCAATCGGTTGACTAGAGGCTCCTCTCGCCCCCAAAATGTCCCAAAGATTGGCGAAGATTGCCGGAGAATTTCCCCGGGCTGCCGCGTATTTGGGACTACATTCTGTCCGCCGAGGCTTTTCCCCCGCGACCGCATCGCCACCAGACCGCATCACCGCGGAGGAATACATGCCCCAAAGGTCACGTGACCGGAAGTCCCGGAACTATAGTGACCTTAACCTCTTGATCACGTGATCTCCCCGTGACCTCCCCAAAAATGACGAAAGGTCAAGTTGACTATATTTCTTCCTATACGTACTACTTATGTCTTCATGTTGTGCACGTTTAGGCGTAGCCTCTATACACAATTAGGCGCATTTCCACAGTTAGACGCGAATTTTCTACACGATTAGGCGCAACGCATAGTTAGACGCAAAATGATTTCCACGATTAGGCGCAGTTCCAGAATTAGGAGCATATTTCTCACACGAATAGGCGCAAATCCACAATTAGGAGCAAATCTGCTACACGATTAGGCGCAGTTCCACAATTAGGAGCAATTTTTCTACACGATTAGGTGCAACGCAAAATTAGGCGCAAGATCGTTCAATTGATTAGGAGCAGTTACATGATTAGACCCAGCCTCCTTACACGATTAGGCGCATTTACACAAATAGGCGCAAATTCCGTACACAATTAGGCGCAGTTCCACAATTAAGCGCAAATTTCGTACACGATTAGGCGCAGTTCCACCAATAACCGCAAATTTCCTACACGATTAGGCGCAACACGTTATTATGCGCAAGTTTGTTACACGATTTGGCGCTGACACGATTAGGCGCAAACACACGATTAGGTCCCCCACAGGCCGTCCTTTCTGGTCTTCTGAGGTCACAGAAATTTTTCAGAAACTGGAATTTAATTCCATACAACTAAATCAGCGGGCACCATTGAGGGAGTCAAAGCATTCGTCAATGCGGGGCAGCGGGTAGGTGTCCTTTATCATGACGTCGTCAATTCCGCGGTTGTCCAGGCACACCCGAGGGCTGCCATCTTTCTTCATGAACTAGACTATCGGGGCTGGTCATGTGTTATATCCCTCCCTAACATCATCTGAATGTTCTCCCTAGCAATGCTTCTCTTGCCAGTAGTTAACCTTCTCAGTGGAAGCCGTATGGGTACAGCATTTCCGGTATTAATTATATGGTGATCTCGGGTTTTTCTGCCGAGGTCTCCAGCAGACTTTGAAAATACGACATTTTTTAAGGAGGAAACCAAAGTTGCTCTCTCACTTTCCCGGAGGTGTATTCTTTTCTCGCGAAGGCCAACTAACTGTTCCAGCAGGCTTTCAGATTCGTACTGGTCGTGTTGGCGCACATTATGTTGGCGCACATTCCCCCATGGGTAATGGTGTTGGGTACCTCATAATATGACCTACAAGTTCCTATCCTGATCTGAGACTGCAACACAATTTCTTCGCCACCTATATTCACCAATTGTGTGGTTGGATTCCCAGGACATATGTTGATGATTTCACGAGGAACTTGCACTTCCCTATCATTTTGTATTGTTGCGCGTGCCGACGGAATGTGACCTTGTATGGGGCGTCGACATTCCCGAGAGATATAACATAAACCCTCAGAAGCTTGTGGATTTCTTCTAACCTAAAACGGAGAAAAATTACAAGCGTCTGTTTCGTCATTCATAATTCAACATTCAACCGTCGCCCATTAAACAACGTCCGCGTCCACATTCCCAGGACCATTTTCTTATTTTATACAACAGCATTAGCACCAAATTCAAAAATATAATCATAATATACATACACATAAGCTAGTTTGCTGCAACGCAACTCGAATTTCTGAATATATAGCTTTTATTAAATATGCATTTTGAACCAGCTACAACATTCCACCTAATTTGTGGACCAGTGGTGATAGGAGACAATGATGGAATTAGTCTAATTTGGAATCTCCAAACATCCACTCTTATACCGTCCTGTATAAATGTGTTTACATCAAAGGTGCATGCTGTGCATCAAATTCTCATGACACTTATGACAATGAAATTGGTTAACTGTCTCCAAACTACAACATACTAATCAACCTTGGGTTTCGTGAAGTAACACTCTAGTGCACTTATTTATCCATGTAATTAAATCACATAGCTGAATACCGAAGTTCGGATTTGACGCCTACTGCAAATATAGTTAACTAAACTTTTACAGAGAAGATAACTGACAATGCTTGGCCCTATAGGTCGCTGGATAGGATGTTTATATTAACAGGCAGCATTTAGAATAAAACCAATTCCCTTATGTCAATCAGTCAGTGTCTAATATAACATGCACTGCACAGTATATATGAACCGATCATAGAAATAGCCTAAAGCTAGTATAGTTAAAAAGCCTATGAAATCTTGAATCTCCACTTAAGGCAAACGAAGGAAATTAGTATAATAAAAATATACACAAGTATACAAGTATGGAAACCTGGTTGAGGGGACACAACTCCTAGCAGCATAAACACCTATGGCTTAAGGATGTCCGCTGGTGGTAAATCAAAGTAATTAACTTTTTGAATAATGTGTGTTGTTGCATTCATAATTGTGTAATATGAGGAAAAACAAAGAAAAAAATATAGGTTGGTGTGCAATTTGATAACCCAGAAAGCATAGGGAATAGCCCTAGTTTTGAAGCATATTCATGAAAATTCATATAAATAATATTTAACTTTTTCTTATATTCTAACGGTTTGCAGATAACCACAGTGTCTATCAAAATTTAGCAAATTGGATGGATGCTGGTGTGCAAAATTCTCGGCTAGAAGGCTTTTAAAGGAAATCCCCATCTCTTAACCTAGGGAAGGGAGATAACCCAATAGAAAAACAGGCAAAATGGCTGCCAAAGTCAAAAACCACCAGCGGATATCCTTAAGAGTGCTGATCAGCGATACGGATTTGATATTTTTGGAACATCATGATATTTTGCTGGCATCATTGAAAACTGTTGACCGCTTCTCCCTTGCAGTATGTATACTACGTGTTATTCTTTTAATTTAGTGCTAATGTTATTATATGGTTTGAGTCTCTGGATTATGGACGCGGAAATTCTTTAATGGACGACGGCTGAATATTGAGTGACGGACTGCACGCTTGTATTGCTGGATTAATCGGCCATGCATGTTTTCTGTTACTGTTTACATATTCATTCCATAGTTTCCTGAATATCTCCCCTTGTTTTATCCCTTTTACTCCAGCTAAAAGTCTGTCCTGTACTTGATTACCGGTTGATATATCTCAACGAACGGTGAATGGCTCCTGCAGTATGTTTTATTACTGGTTCTGTGTTTTCCCCCTTTACATGTTTTATTGAATGTGATATTTGTAGACTTCCTTGAAATAAATATACTGGTATATTCAGAACGTCTTCTGTATTATTTGTGGACAATGCTTAGAACCAAATTCAGGTTGGACATGCCGTCGTGCACGTATTTGATCAAACCCTTTCTGTATTTAAAATGAGTGGTCGTTATTTCTCCTCATTAGTTATCAACAGGCAATGCTTAAAGCCGAGTTTAATTGAGCCAAAGCCGTCCTGCTTCAAAGCTGAGGGATTGTTATCTGATATGGTACATTTTATAATTACCCGCCCATGTACAACTGATAGCCGATCTGTTCGGTATCCATAATTGTTTGACCGCACAAAATATGCTTAGATCATCCCGAAAATATTTGAAGAATTCAACAGAGAAACCATCCGATCCTGGGCTATATTATACTTTATCTTACTAAGTTAGATTGCAGCTCACTAATATTTCAGATTGATCGAAACAATGTCACCACTACTGGTCTCAAATTTAGGTATAGTTTTGTTAACATAATTTTGGGATTCCATTCTATAAAAGTAGAGGATTAGATATTTCTTGTCGGATATGTAAACAATATTTTTTGTCTGTCGGTAGATTACTAGTACGAGTGCTCATTCACCCCCATGGCTCATTCACCCCCATGGGTTCATTCACCCCCATGGGTTAGTTTATAGGGATAGGGAGATCGCGTGCCCTTTCTATACTACTCATCGAGCACCACTCATCGCGCATGCGCAGTCGACTCATTCTACTGTAGGGTGCCAGCCTGGCCCATGGAATCTCAGGTAGCGAAAACACCAGGTCTCTCGCCCCATCCTATCCCGCGCCACACCTATAGGGATAGGGAGATCGCGTGCCCTTTCTATACTACTCATCGCGCACTACTCATCGCGCATGCGCAGTGGACCCATTTTACTGTAGGGTGTAAGCCTGGCCCATGGAATCTCAGGTAGTGAAAACCCCAGGTCTCCCGCCCCAACCTATCCCGCGCCACACCTATGCGACCCGCTGTGCAGTGAGTAAAGCGGAGTAGGAGGAGGAGGCGGAGTAGGAGGAGGAGTCGGACACGCCACGGATTATACTAGGTAGATTATTGAATTTTCAAAGATCTCTTCCTCTTATAAATTTGTTGACTTGGAATTTCATTAAACATCTGAGTGGTCAGTTCCATAGCACGGAAAATCGTTAACACACCGTCAGCACCTTCCAATACTATTGCTTTAGGATTTGAAGGAGTCCCTCGGTAAAGGTGGGCTGCCACATGAACCCTGTTAGCTAAAATTTCTGCAGGCAATGTATCTCTATTACGAAAGGACAGATATCAGAAATTAAAATTAGGATATATTGTTATTGACTGGCGCAAAAATGTAAATAGCGTGTCTCAGGGATAAATCAGTTCTCGGTCCATTTTCTTTCGTTACTTCTCCCACACAATAGAACAAGTTATTTTTAGTTTAAGAATAGATGATGAAAATGACATCAGATGGTTCACCTGGAATAGAATGCAGGTTCATCCAACAAAATGCTACTTTATTACTTTCGCTACCAAAGTGGATATGGGCCTGAACGTACATGACGATATCAGTATAAACAAATATTAAACTATTAGGTGTCAACTTCGAAAAATCTCTCATTTTCAGCCTACATGTATCAGAAATTTCTAAAATGTCTGGAAGACAACTAGGTGTTATAAAAAGACAAGTATCTTAAAAACACATTTCGAAATATTATTTTTTAGTAGCCTTGTTTGGCACAACTGTAACAAGGCGGATTTTTATCAAGTAAAAAAAATACAAGAGCGTGGTCTCCGTTTAGTTTTCAATGACCATTACCAACAAGAAGTGCTATCAAAATCCAAATAACCTCCACTATTCGTCTTTCCACAACACTTACGAGCAGAATTGACAGGATAGAACAAGAACTGTTCGCTCGGTGTCAGTATAGTTCGACTGACTGGGGTGACATGATATTTCAGTTTGACAGCACTATACAATGGCAGCATTAGAATTGCTCTATTACAAGTAGATACCCCAGCCCCATTTCTTCCCCGTCGTGATATAGCTGAAAAAATGTCGAAAGAGACGTTAAATCCTATTCACTCACTCCTTCACTCACTTTCCACAGCAACTACTAAATCAATACATGGGGTGAATCCAAACTATGTCCGAGAAAGTTTTAAATTCAAGTCAGTGCAGGAGGTGTGATACTAGAGGTTCCCCTTTGTCTGTATGACAGAGTGGCCTCTTGACCATATCAGAGAGCGAATTTGTGGAATGCTCTCCGAGCGCATATCCAAGAAACCACAAGTGCTTCCACCTTCCAGGAGTTTATGTCAAGCTGGAAGGCTCGTGATCATTTGTAAAATTATGTGATAGCTTTTAATATCATCTCATGCTTTAATATCGCCCCAATTCATTAAAATATGACTTCGTATATTAATTAATAAATAAGAATTGTGTAACGTATTTTAATTGCATATCCAAGGTTTGCGTATGTTCCACCAGTTATCTAAGTCAGTGATATCTTCTGTGGTGATGAGCTAATATTTTACTTTTTTAAGGACGGAAAATAAAGTATTTGTTCAAGTTCATGTATTTGTCAAAGAGTTTTGTTAGTATTACTAATGCCATTATTATCGTCACTCTAACTGGAAGCACAGTGCCCGTAGTGAATGGATTTAAATCAACATAAATATACCCATAAATATGGTCCTTTCAGAGAATACCGACCTTATAGAATACGTTTCTGTTTCGTCATCTTCTTGTTCAAGTTGTAGAAGTTTCGGTTCTCAATTCGACGTAGGGCTTGTGCACCATCTTAGATATTATAACGCAAGGGCGACTGTTGACTAAGGAGATGGTGTCTACATAACCCGTTCCAGATATATAGATTCCAGTCCCGCTCCGAGATTTCTCGAAGACTTGAAATGGATGACAACACCAACAACGGATTTCTGATGATATATAGTTTTTACTATATGCATTTTGAAGCAGCAACAACATTTCACATAATTTGTTAACTATACTGATGGCAGTAGTATAGTATGATGGAATAAACTGTAATTTGAAAACGCTAAACAATCTCTTTTATACTGCCCTGGTTCATAATGACCTATCAAATTCTCAGTTGTGACATCTTGCTCTGCTATCTGTCTCATTTTCTAAACAGGTACATCAGATTCGAGATTACGAAGTACAAATTCTGTGCAATTACATAACCATGCAATATTAAAACCATATAGATTGAAATTATATAACTGCTTATATTTTAAGAAACTTGACCTAAAGGTCATGAAATGGAATCTCGGAAATAGCTTTATCAAAACAAGTGGAACTGGAAATTAAACACATTTAAAATACGACTTCTAGTTTGCATGCACAAATTGCTGGGACAAGTATACTGGCTGAGAAGTCTACCTTTACGTGAAGGTATGGTGGCTAAGAAATCAATATTTCACACATCTTCCATCAACAAAAAATGGATAATACGATCACAGAGAGTTCATTCATCTCAAAGTAGAATCTAATGGACGACGGCTGAATTATGAATGACGGACCAGACGCTTGCAATTAGCACCAAATTCAAAAAAACAATCATAGTATACATAAACATAGGCTTGTTTGCTGCAAGAGAGAAGTGGTCAACAGTTTTCAATAAATATCAAATCCGTATCGCTGATCAGTATTCTTAATCCATAATATTCGTTGTAAAGTCGTCATCTAAAGAATGATGTATCTCAGTCACGCTTTGATTGTGACTGTTCATATGAGTACCATGAGGATCTTGAAGTACATGGGTCATACGACCCCTAGCCCCGGGTTAAGCGGAATTAGACACAAGTTACGAAACGTAACGCCATAGATCTTACACGCTACGCTCGTATTTTGCTATCAGCAACCCGATACGTTCCGTGCACGAAAACTCACTCCCATTGGCTACATCAAAAGCTACAAAACGCATAATTCATTAAAGTGATATCCAAAGTTCATATAATAGTCCGTATACATAGCTGAGTTCGTTATTCGCAATATCAGTTAAATATCTTAAATCATTATTTATTTATTTGTTTATTTATTTATTTACTGATTTTGACATCTAGTCTGGGTTAAAGAGCGGGACACAGCCTATATTAATCTTCTCCCCGTAAGCATATATACAAAAATAAAACCATATCAATTAAGAACGTATAAGAAGATAATAAAATTAATAGCTATAGTAGTAACAGTTATAAGTTAGATAAAAGTGTATAGGAAGATAATAAGATGGTTATAACTTTAACAACAATATATAACAATATATACATTAGATAAAATATGTTACAACTGGGTTGAAGAGTGGGACGCAACCCATATTAACCTTATCTCCTTAAAACATAGATACAAAAAATTAAACCATATCAATTAAAAATGTACAAGAAGATAATGAAGATATCCAATAACCATAGTCCATGTCCATAGGATATTGTTGTAATTCCACATTCATCAAAAATTTCCGCGACTTAGTTACTCCATGTATTTTATACAACATGCCAGTCACGTCACGAGTGTTACCAAAGCAATTGATTGAAAACATTCCAACTACCTCAGTCGCGAAGGCAAAAAATGTGCCAGGACTTTACATGAAAAGCAAAACAAAATGGCCAAAACAAATAACATTTAACTGTATCAAAATGTCAAAACAGTCAAATCTAAGCTATTGTCAAGGCAGAATGAAGCTGCCAGTTCATGGCAATAAAAATCATTATGTCAGTAGAAAATAATCACGTGGGGAAACTCAATCAGTTATGGCAAAAGAATTCTGCACAAAATGACAGCGCACATTGTCCATTTAATAACATTGCATGGTATCGCAATAAAAATAACACAAACTCAGACACATTTATCCCGTGGTTATGTCTCAAACATGTTCCATGGTTATCACCAAGTATAAGACTTCTCTATGCTAAGTCATACCTCATCCATAAGGGTTAACATTAGGACCTTATGTTACTCAATATGAAAGCTTGAAGTTTTACGGTTGATATGGACACAGTATGTACTGCATTTAAGGGAGTTGTCCATACGTGTTAATTGAAACCATTTTGCCATCCAACGTCTTAGATTTATATCTGAGGATCCAAACAATTATAATAAAAATCCATGATGATAGGAAAACAAATAACCCGACTCCTATAGCCTAACCGGGGATTGTAAGGGACTCCGCATCAACCAGGCTCTGATAGCCTACCAAGCATTTATATACTACAATAACTAGTACGTGTATCAAGGACCTTAGTTTCATTTAGCTCAAATGCGTTTGATGTTTAGCTTACCAGCTACACTAGTTCTTATGGAAACCGATCACGATAAAAGTCTTAATAAAAATAAAATCGCTGTGGAATCACATCACAATGTTCTCATCCAAAGTCCAAAGGCTAAATTTACCAATTTTCAAATCACTAAATTTACCAGTCACAAAGTTCATGCAATCTACTAGTTTTATCGCTGTTCTTAGGCATGGAACCCACTTTTTTAAAATTAGGAATTATTACGAAAATAACGTAGTAAACTGAACTTACCATGTCCATAAATAAATAGGGTGAATAGCATCTAATGTAGTCATCCACAACTTCTCAAAAACGAAACTCGAATGTGCAATATTTACATGTGTGTTCTGTCAGTAAGTTCTATTTACAGTGCAATCTGAATGGAAAAAAATGTATTAAAATTATTTCTGAAGCGAACTTCATTGAAATAAGACGACAGAACGATTGAGTATACCTTTAGCTTCCTTGTGAGATCAAACAGTGAGACGGGTAACACTTATAAAGTCTGTAACCTGCAGTTGTACTTACCACAATGAACAATGAGATTTGAAAAGTGGGATACAAATGGCGTCTGTCAAGGGAAGATCACCCGTGATTTTTTTCCAGTAAAAGAGAGGCACCAGAGAGGGGGTTATCGACGTACAATCAAATTTACTTTCATGAAGAACCAAAAATGGTTCCACTTATATACTAAATATCAAATTTGTTTCTTCTTATACACCAAATATCGCGAAGAATCAAGATATCGTACAGTGCAAACATGTCCGATTTAATTAATACCAACTTATCATGGCGACATTTGATTGCGACAGTGTAGACCCTCGGTGAGAGACATTGTTTGGTACTCGAAAAGAACGCCAATTGTGTGATATCGGCTTATCTACCACAGTCAGATAAAGTTGACGATTATTACCTGGAGCAGAGAGGTTTGACACGAGATTGTGGACGTCTGTCTCTGTCCATTTGGTCTGTATGCCTATATCGTCGTCTGCCATTTTCATGAAACGCACGCTTCCCAAGCAACGGATTTGGACTCAGTATATTGACGAGCCGTATTTTGGTAAACAAATATTGGTTGAAGCTTTAGTGAGTTGAATGCGGAAATAAAATTCCACAAACATCCTGAAACTTACTGATTTTGTCTTTCGTGAAAACCAAGCTCTATAGTTGTATTACAGTGACAAGTCCGCACACCACTATGGAAGGTACGAGTTTACTAAGAGTGAGTTACCAGTCAGTCATTTATCTCACAATGGGATGTTTTAGAATTCCAATTATTATTTCTGGTTATTATTTTTACCACTATAGAGTCCCTTCTTTTGGTTCACCGATTTTTCACCGATTTTTAAAAAACAAAATTACTAACACAGCTAGGACAACTCAGTTAAGATTCACATATTAAAATCGCTAAAAAATTAAAGAAACAGAGTAATCTCCCCTTAGTGGTGGCCCGTCCATTATTTCTGTGACGGGACCAAGAAGGATGGCAGGTATGTATGCAGGTAGTAAGTTGACACTTTTAGAATCATATGGCTTCTGATATTTTGCATACGTAATATTGAATGTACAAACTTATCCTTTGTTACGATAAACTGTGGTGTCCCTCAAGGTAGCATTTTAGGACCTCTGTTCTTTCTGTTATTTATAAATGATTTACCTTTGTACACCAATCACTGTGAAGTCCACATGTACGCCGATGACTCTACATTAACCAGCTGTGGTAAATCAATTGAGGAAATTGAAGTTAAGCTGAACAATGATGTCCTGAACGTTGAAAAATGGTGTGATGAAAATGAAATGATTCTCCACAGTGATAAATCCAAGGCTATGCTCGCTATGACAGCACAGAAACGTTCAAGACTTTCTTCTGACCAGCTAACTGTAAAAATCGGCGCCACTACGTTACAGAACGTTGCCAGCGAAAAGATACTTGGAGTTATTGTTGACAACAATTTGAACTGGCAGGAACAAGTGGACTCAACTTGTTCTAAAATAAGCCAAAGGATTGCGTTATTACGTCGCATTAAATGTTTTCTCCCGGAGTATGCACGCAAACGTTTCTTCAACAGTTTTATTCTCCCCATGTTTGACTATTGTTCGGCAGTTTGGGGAAATCACCAAGTACAACAAATAAATAAACTGATTAGAATGCAGAAATGTGCAGCTAGATTAATTTTGGACGAGCCATACACCACCCCTTCCATGGATCTATTTACAAAGTTAAAGTGGTTACCTTTCCAGTACAGAGTTGACTACCATCGTGCTGTTTTAGTGTTTAAATCTCTTAATGGGGAAAGCTCGTCACATTTGTGTAATATGTTCACATCTAATTTATCGACACGAGCGTCTCGTTTACCATACAGAATAATTTTACCCAGATGTAAAACTGAGTTGTTTAGACGTAGTTTTAATTTTCAATCTGTTAAGTTATGGAATAGTTTACCCCAATCTTTACAAAAAGCAACTGCTGTGAAATCTTTTAAGTCAAATTGTTTTAATTTCTTTTATAACAAATTCTTAATGGATGGGGTACATTTTATTGAGTTTTAAAATTGTCTTATTATGCACTTGTCTTAGATACTTTTGTTAATTTTAAACATGTTTAGTTTTATTCCCTTTACTGTTATTTGGTTTTGCTCTTTAATTCATCATTTTTGTTGTTTCTAATTGCACCACTATTTGTATATACACATGCTCGTCCTCATGTATCAGTAGCCTTTGGCTAAATGAGCCCTTCGAGTAAAAAAAAAAAAAAAAAAAAAATAAAGATTATTATTATTATTATTATTATTATTATTAGGGATGGATGCATTTTATTTAGGACTGATTTCCACGGATTTATTTTCAATGTACTCGGGTATTCGGACTGAGGCATGGCGACTCTCGTGACGTCACTCCCATGCCTACTGTTCTCCATCAACGTGACTAGGCATGCAATATTTTCGATAATAAACGAAACAAAACGCGCACAATATACTATAGATGCCAACAGTTCACATAAGGCGTTATCACGGCACACATGAGATACTTGTGCAATACATGTTACCAACCTGTCTGAGGATTCCAAGAAAGTTATGAGAATACGGTGTTCGTTAGGGCATAACCCATTTCTGTAAACTACTAATCGTTCATCACACGTACCGTTGTCAATCAATGTGTCGCATGCAGCTATTTCCTCTATTGAGTAACTAATGTAGTTTGTCTACATGTCCATTCTGTGTTTTGCATATTCCTCCCTCTCCCCGCACTCACTTTCATTCATTCATTCATTCATGCGTTCAGTTGCATAGTGTTCATTCGCGAGTCGTACCGTTTACTAGACGACTGCGCGCCGGGCGAAATGTGCGTCGGGAGAAATCTGTTTATAAATGCTGTTATGTAATACACTGCCGCGATGTCTCCAGTTATTTTTGAATACGCGGTCGAGCGATATGCTAACTTGGTAAATATTAAATGTTCCGGTTAAAATAAGAATAGGGTGAAACTAGCTGTACAAGCTCTTTTGTATCGAGATGGATATAAACTCCCTGTCTCAGACCGCTCCACGCATTTGCTCGATGGAGTGATCCGAGTTTCTTCACGAAACCTGGTGCTTGTCTTCCAGGTAGGTAGTTTATATGCCATTTCTCCCATATTCTAGACCGTATGTATTGCCTTGATATGTTCTAACCGTACATATAAATAGTATATACATATATTCTGTCTGAGCCTAACGTAATGCTAATGTAATGCTAATGCAGTAATCACGAGTAACGCATTTGCTCGATGGAGTGATCCGAGTTTCTTCACGAAACCTTGTGCTTGTCTTCCAGGTTTCTCATCTGAGTAATAAAGTTAGCAAGATTAGGAACCGCACTCTGTCTTGAGTTAATGTATTTTGATACCCTTCCACCTCCGTGACAATGGCGCCCAACATGGGGCGGGTGTTTAACATGCAGTAGAACCAACAGTGGGGAATAATTGAAAGAAAAGGAAATTAGGGTTACCATAATTAAGTTTATGCGAGGATCAACAAGGTCGCTTTCCAGTGTTAACGTGATTATAGTTTTATTCATTTTTGTAAATGTTGATTGTGAGTTATCGCCCTTATATTAGACTCTCCAACATTGTAACACGAGGTCAGTGTTCCTCGGCTACCTGGAATTTGTTTCTGGAAAATGTCAGTGATGGATTTGGTTTCTCCAGTTTGCTACAGAAATGTAGGGAACGTCACGTTTAAGTTTTTCCAGTCCCACAGCTACGGACAATCTGGGTCATGAGGTCGCGCCGAACGTGGTGCCGTGAAAAGTCGAAATCTGGCCCCTGACTCATGTCAACCACTGATGATCTGTTGGCCGTTTGGATCCATGCAACAAGGACCCGTCTGGTGTTAAGAGTGTGTAATGACTACACTAGTGGACAGTCTTTGCAAGATATGCTGGTATGCGTTGTTGGATGAACCGTGTGATGTCCCCTGCATATCATCAGTAAGCTGGGTGAGTTCGTCGGCTGGTTCAAAATCAAATAGGGTCCACATTTATCATGGTTGTGTGCGAATTCAACTCACTCGTTACTGTGTCGCAGTTTATATTTCTACATGAGAAGTGTTACTTATCTCATATTCTTTTTCTACATGAGAAGTGTTAGCTTACCTCATGTTCAGTTCCGACATGAGAAGTATTAGTTTGCCTCATGTCCGGTTCCTACGTGAGGAGTATTAGTTTGCCTCATGATCCCTTTCTACATGAGAAGTATTTAGTTTGCCTCATGATCCATTTCCGTATGAGAAATGTTAGCTTACCTCATATTCTTTTCCTACATGAGAAGTGTTAGCTTCCCTCATGTTCAGTTCCTACATGCAAAGTATTAGTTTTTCCCCATGCCCAGTTCCTACATGAGAAGTATTAGTTTGCCTCATGATCCATGTCCATATGAGAAGTGTTAGCTTACCTCATATTCTTTTCTCACATGAGAAGTGTTAGCTTTCCTCATGTCCAGTTCCTACATGAGAAGTATTTAGTTTGCCTCATGATCCATGTCCATATGAGAAGTGTTAGCTTACCTCATATTCTTTTCCCACATGAGAAGTGTTAGCTTTCCTCATGTCCAGTTCCTACATGAGAAGTATTTAGTTTGCCTCATGATCCATTTCCATATGAGAAGTGTTAGCTTACCTCATATGCTTTTCCTACATGAGAAGTGTTAGCTTTCCTCATGTCCAGTTCCTACATGAGAAGTATTTAGTTTGCCTCATGATCCATGTCCATATGAGAAGTGTTAGCTTACCTCATATTCTTTTCCTACATGAGAAGTGTTAGCTTACCTCATGTTCAGTTCCGACATGAGAAGTATTAGTTTGCCTCATGTCCGATTCCTATCAATGTTAGGGATGCTAGCCCTTATATGGTTATCACTGATTATCAGCCCATACTTGTGAATCACAATGTGATCACATTAGTCTGAAATTATTTCCATATTTTGGTTAATAATGAAATTCAGTAATAAGAAATTAGGTATTTGTAAACATTTGAATTTTCATAGTGTCCTATAATTGTACAGTTCACCGTACTATAATTACTATTGATGCTTTCTTAGGATCAAACAGTGTTTGATAGAATTTATACTCTCTTCTCCTTTTCATACTTCAAATTTTGATCTCTTGTCAGAGTGTGTACTATTAGTATGCTTATGGAGACATTCATTTTAAGCTGCACCTTGATGGACCATCAATTGTTGATAAATTCCAATGGTGAGCATGGGTAGTCATTGAACGTTATACTCAGTGCTGGAGTGCACTACAAGCATGCAACATTACAATTCAAGCATGCACTTGAGCATATATCGGTCTATTTGTCACACTCAGTGGCTGAGTAATACCATATTCATCATAGTACCGCTTATTAACATTGATTGATTGGGCAGATATATCAGTTGAGCGATTGGCCACACACCCTAAGACATTTGTCATAATTTTGGGAATTGACTTGCCATGAATTTTTTATTTTAATAAAATTATTCACTGCAATGTTTTTGAAAGAGAAAATGGAAGCAGTTAATATCATACATGATTTCTATTCTACGGTAGGTTGCCCATTAGCCTTGTTCACTATTTATATTTATGAAGTGTCATGCACTTACTTATACATGGCAAATTCAGTGCCTTGTGAGCTGTAAATCTTCATTCTTAAAATATCTAAGAGACTAATTTAAAATCATCTTGAGTGGCTGTGAATTTGTTAAAAATTGCTAAATTCAACTTAGATGAAGAGTTTTGTGAGAATTTGCACACTTTTAAACTGAAGCACCTAAAATTTCAGGGGTATTACTGGCATGGCATAATTTTATTGATTGCAATTACAGGGGAGGTTGACACCATTTGCTAATGTACATTGTACACAGCTAGTTTAATTGCTGGGGAGGTTGACCTCATTTGTCACTATATTTATTCAAGGGGAGGTTGGAAATAAGGGACATGATCAGCAATAACTAATCGAATTTGGACACTAATCAATCCAAATTCCATAGCGATAAAACATGGATAAATAATTTGCTGATCAAATTCAAAGCTTTGAATAATAGTCTCTGATCAAATTATGATCAAATTATTTTCCGTTATCTCCAACCCTGAACATATAGATTGTTTCTCAAGTGCTCTGTATCTACAATTGTCTAGTTACCATTTAGACTTTACTCTTCAATCCTGTATTCAGCAATCAGAAATTGAATCGCATGCCCAGAATGTGGATACTGCGTTATATCTCTATAATTACAGATCCTGTTGTGTCTACGGACAATCTTGTATGTTGGGAAGCCCAGGTGATTTTTTATCCCATTCCGCTGTCCAGTCGCTCCTATCCTGTTTTGGACCCTCTGCTCCATTGTATATTCATGAGATGGAGACCTATCATCGACTGGAATATCCATCATTCCTTCTTCATCAACTCCAGAATAGTCCATCAAGCTAGAGTCCTGCTGCTCTTACTGACTTACATGTTCTACCAAGTGGTATATATATTACCAACGTTAACATGGATTTTTACGAGCCAGAATTCAGCGACGATTTTGTATGCTCTACGTGTATCCCTGAAATCCAGCTGTATCACAGTGACTTGAACTGAATTTACTTGTTTGTATTTAGTGTGCGATCATGGTCATAATATCATTCTGCTTCGCATGAGGTCAGCATGGACTGCTCATCAATTCAGTATACATGAACATTCAAAGCTTGTCAGAAATCTAGCCATATCATGTGACTTGAACTGAATTCACTTGGTACTGTATATACTTTGTGTGTGATATGGTCATAATACACTCTACTTCTCATGAGGTCAGCATTGACTGCTCACATTTCAGTATAGATAAATATCAAGCTTGTCAGAAATTCATCTATATCATAGTGACTTGAACTGAATTCACTTGGGGTATATTTATTTAGTGTGTGATCATGGTCATAATACATTCTACTTGTCATGAGGTCAGCATTGACTGCTCACATTTCAGTATAGATAAACATTAAGCTTGTCAGAAATCCAGCTATAGTGACTTGACCTGAACTTACTTTGTGTATATATTTAGTGTATGGTCGTCATACATTCTACTTTTCACGAGGCCCGCATTGACTGTTCTCATATCAGTACATAGAATTGACTTGTTCTTTTCTATTCATAGTGTAGGAGAAGTGTTACACCATCACCTATGCTTTATCTCAACATCATATTCACATGGTCCCTATTATACTCGAGCAGGGTCTATAAATATGCAAGAAAATTTCAATTTTATTGTAAGAAAATTTCAATTTTATTTTTTATATCTGACATGAACTTGGACAGGATAACAACTTTTGATCTGACAGAAGCAGCTTGTGATCGGATATATCTCATGTCTGACCGCTACTTCAGACCCTGCTGGAGTGTGAATTACAGTGTAATCTCTCTGTAACTCTTGTCATTGGGGACTGCACTGGCACTTTTATATTCTCAGACCTCTAGAAGTGTTGAAATGATATGCGCCTAGCCTCTAGTTGTTTTGATTGAGTCAGCTGCTCTTGTTCTTGCATTGATGAGAAACTGCTTTCCTTACATGAGTAACTAGTACTTAACTTTTTAATTTTTCTTCCAATTCTATACAGGTATGTCCATGACCAGGTTTGACAACACAGCATACAGCATTGTGCAGAACTTTCTCCAGCCTGAATGTCCTCTGGAGCTGCCAGCATGTTTGATATTGTCTATATTTTTGTTTTCAGAGTCTGAGATTAGCTAATTCAACATGTTCAAATTCTCAGTCAATTCCCAGAGTTTGGTCGAACTTTATGCTTTGATCATAGGCGAGGTAAGTTTTTTACCTGCGGCACGCAGGTCTACGGGAGGCTCGCGTTGTTGTTCTTGTTCTTGTTGTTCTTCTTGTGACTTTTTGAAATACGCATGCGTAAAGAAAATGTGATCTCTGCCACATTTTTCTTCTCAACCACCGATCTCACATGACAACCCTGCCTTCAGGCACGTTTGAATTCATTTGCAACAATATTCGGACCGTGGCATGAATTATTGCTTCGTTGATTTGCGTTCACACTTCAATTCTCCTACGTCAGTCGCTTAAAAGCTGTCGATCGACACATCATCTTTGGCTTTAGATATTATCATTTTCACCGAACAGTATGTACATGTATATACACTTTGAGATCCTTTATTTGCTTATATACCAAGGAAGATGAGTCGCAACCTTATCAGTGGTTCAGCTAATTTGCATACAGTCATAGTCTACTGTCTTAGTAAGTAGAAAAATAAGTTCTCTACTTCTAGTAATCATTTTATCTAGCCTACCCAATCTAGATAATTCACAAATTGGTGAAGAAGTAGACAAGTAACGCATTGTCATTATCATTAACATCGGATAATACTTGGTATCAAATTATAGATCATGCATCATGAAAACGCAACTATTACGTTTTAGAATTAAGGGAACAACTCACCAACTTTCGCTGAATAAAGATGTTTAACTTATAGAAATGACAATTTGGTATGATGTTTAACTTTACCCTCAAGCAATTCGCATATATGAAAATATGTTTTGAAAGGAAGAATAATTTAACCCTCTGTGGGAATCGAAACAATGACAGAAAATAAATACAGAAATGACTATTTAGTATTTAATGAGGTAGACAACCCTGTTAGCGAACAATACGTCATAGTTGTGCAGTTATATTGTGGACTTTCGGTTACACGCATGAAATTCAGCGCATAGCTATTTTGAATGATCCTCTTTCGAAACACTCTATCCTCATTCTCGCAAGCCAGGGCCTTGCTTCGCTGGTATTGATGTTCCCGTCCTCTTCGGCAATCAGACGCCTTTTAGATTAGCAAAAATCACTCCCGTAAATTCAATACTTATGTATATCAGCAGACAATGGGCAGAAACATATTGCATTTGACATCATTCTCTCAAGTCAGAGCCCATTTCTGCTAGAATTTATTGGTTCTACACTTCACAATTTACGTTACTTTGTCAATCAGTTTTACGAATGGAATCACGTCATATATTAGTAGATACTACCAAGTGATCTGTTTGACCTCGTTGTCAAATATCGAATATCAGGACTGTCACAGGCCTCAATTTGAATAGTAAAAAGTGTCATTATACATCTTGTACAGTTCGATAAATCCTTCAACCCCATTCCATAGTGTCACAGATCAAAGTGATAGACCTGATACTAAATTCATTGAAAATTAACTTTGAAGAAAAGATAAATTTTCCATTTTGCTCGGCAAAGTAAGCGAGAAGGGAGACTAAAGAGCGTATATTTTCGCGCTATGACTAAATCCTTGAAATTTATTAATAATTGAAAGCCTTTTTGATTTGCATAAATCAACGGGTGAACCGAATGCTTTGAAACTTGGCATACACGATACTTGTACCAAGACATTGCCAAAGCGATCATTGTGAGTTCGTCTGTCATAGACGAAGCGGACCAGTCAAAATCGTTGGATTTTGAACGGGGAAAGTGAATATATATGACATCAGACCTATTACGCAATTCCTACAATTGTGGGTTAGTAGTTGGAAATTACTTCCCTTGGCATGAAAACACTGGCAGATGGCGCTTTTTTTATACAATTACCACTACCTCTGCTGATATGCCTTTCACTGTATTATTGCCACTGCCGCAGGTTTTGACTACAATGTAGTCATTTCTCACTTGTTTTTATCAGACATATCTGATCATGCTGCTATTTCAGACCCTGATAGTTTCTTCTTCCATTATGATTTCGTACTCACAGACAGAAATAGTTGCCTGCTCTCAGCATCTCTATGCTTGCTTATCCTGTTTTAACTCCTTTCCTTGAATTATTATTTCCAGGTTTTCCTCGGCGAGCTTGCTATTATTAATGTAGGTGATCCCAAAGATTGTTCTCTCTGGAGTGGAGTGCGACAGGGGGTTGAGGTGCTCCAGCGACATGTCTGTACATATCATCTGCAGCTTAATTCGGTGGAATCTCTGGTCCCTCTGATATACTGTATCCCAGGTTATTAGATTCTTTTAGTTTGTTTCTTTGTTTTTTGTGTGTTACTTTACAGACCACCACTCACCAGTGTGTTTGCAGTAGCAGTGCTTTCCATGAGGAGCGTAAATATGGACATTGTAAAACACTTTTATCTTTAAGAATTCTCATGCATTGTCTATTTCAGAGAGGAAATCCTACCTCATTCTATCATCCCCTGGCTTGTGAATCCAGTACTAACTATCATTATTGTCACTTTCAGGTCTTTTACCAGTGAGCGCCATCACACACAGATACTGGTATGTGTGAATTCGTGTCTTAGGTATTATACAACAATCATATTGACTTCATTTTGTCAAGTTTATTTCAAAGATTACTCTTGCGAAAGCGAGGCTTAATCCTAACCTTCCCTTGGACAATGGACAACCCTGAGGATCTTCATGTTTTTATCTGCCATACAATTTAACTGGCTGGCAGTTCAATGTTTTGTGAGGGAATGTCTGAGAAGTGAAGGACATTACTCATTTTTAGGAGGGTAACCGTGACTCTTCCAGTGCCAGTTGTTTCCTTTAATTGGAATCAGGCCCATGAACCTTTCTCGTGCTATATATTTATTGTATTAATATGGTTCTTCACTATGTGACAGGTATTTCGTGTTGCCCTGGATGGTATTTGTTCTTCCAGTACTTGGCTGATGTGGATTTCTGTGCCCCTACCTTCAGGCACACTTATGCATATTTCTATCATTTTCAGTCTAAAGATTTGTCACAGGTACTATGCTCTGTTTCTTATAATTGGTAAGGTAATATCCCACCATCCATGGATGCATAGTAATAGATTTCCCAGGTTTTGTCATGCTATCTTTTATTGATTTACATGCTAATTTGGGGAATGAGTTCCATTAATATTTGTTTGTGTCAACCTGTCCTGCTATATGCCCTGTGCAAGTAAACTACATGTACCTGATTGTATTATTTCATGCACTTGCACAGTCTTGATATAGTTGGCTGCTATATTACCATTGATCTGCTCATGAAGATGCAAACAATTGTAGTCAGTCATTACTTCAGTTAGTGCTAGCCAGTTGCTGCCATTCTCAGGTTATCAAACCAACTAGGCCAGTGATATCTACTCCTCATCCTACTGTTTTGTGTTACATACTGTAAGGGCTAGGTCAGAGAATTCGGGTGGGGTGATAACAGCTCCATCTTTTACTCCACTGTTATCTGTGGCCCTTTATGCTCCCCACCTTTGCTGGTATAACAACATTTACATTATTTGCTAATTGGGGGCATGTTCTATCACTGCATTTGGTAACACATAATTCACATAATTCATATGTGTTCTCCATGCCCCTGCTATTTTATCATTTGTCATTTTAATTAATGATTTGTCATTTGAATTAATGATTATAACCATTGTCATTTGAATAAATGACCTAACCAGATTTTCTGGGTATTGTGTTTGTCTTTCCCAGCAAACTGAGCTCATTCTCTGACCTAGTCTATCTCGAGCATAAAAGGAAATTAGGGTTACCATAATTAAGTTTATGCGAGGATCAACAAGGTCGCTTTCCAGTGTTAACGTGATTATAGTTTTATTCATTTTTGTAAATGTTGATTGTGAGTTATCGCCCTTATATTAGACTCTCCAACATTGTAACACGAGGTCAGTGTTCCTCGGCTACCTGGAATTTGTTTCTGGAAAATGTCAGTGATGGATTTGGTTTCTCCAGTTTGCTACAGAAAAACCCTCCCTACCCTCCCTCAATTCTCTGTCTTGTGACATTTTGTAAAAGGAAGCCCTTTATGCTCCCCACCTTTGCTGGTATAACAACATTTACATTATTTGCTAATTGGGGGCATGTTCTATCACTGCATTTGGTAACACATAATTCACATAATTCATATGTGTTCTCCATGCCCCTGCTATTTTATCATTTGTCATTTTAATTAATGATTTGTCATTTGAATTAATGATTATAACCATTGTCATTTGAATAAATGACCTAACCAGATTTTCTGGGTATTGTGTTTGTCTTTCCCAGCAAACTGAGCTCATTCTCTGACCTAGTCTATCTCGAGCATAAATAACATTCCTGTAGATTGCAGTCATTATTGCACTCGACAAACGAGGAATGGTACAACTGTGAATGATTGGGATCGAGATTATCTACTGGTGAATTGCATCGAATTGTCATGTGTATTCAAATCTTTTGTGTCGAACATGCTGAAATTATCCAGTTTTGTATGTCTTTCCTGTGATCAGTGAAGTGGTATCAGCGTCGATCCGTGCGGTGTTATATGAGGCATAATAATCCTCAGGATGTGTGTATATTCTCTGCTCAGATGATCTCTATTGTTATTGAAACGTCAACTGTGCTGATATAATTGTGGTGGACGGAGATTCTCTAAAACGGGTCTGTACGCGTATTATCGGAACAAATCAATTGTGCGCGGTATCTGCGTTTATAACTTGTTCGCGTAAATTGGTGTCGGCTGTAATACAGGACTCTGCACAAATATATTCTGTGGGACTAGCATGTTGGTGTTGGCTGTTATATAGAACTTTGTGAATATAGACTGTAGACTGGCAAAGTTTGCCGAGGTCAGAAATGTTTGATATTATTAAATGCATGCTAGTATTAAATTGATTATATGGGCGATCTGGTCTGCCCGTATGAGCCAAATCTGAACTATTTTGTATGGACAAATTCAAAGCTCCTAAAATATCTATTGACTTCGCCGGAATTATTATATATGTGTGTGTTTTTCCAAATATAAATGCATTGGTTAAATGTGAAGTTGGTCATGCGGTACTAGAACATACCGGTATATGAATCATTCGAGTTTGTATTGTCTGATTTTCATAATTTATACTTTTGCTAGACAATGTTTCTGCTGATATATCTTTGACATAAATCGAGTTGTTTTTGGATCGTGCGTATCCAGTTGTCGCGGCCGGTTAATTAATTCGCGAATTAAAGCAGATTGTATGGGCGAACGAGACTGTGCGCTTGGGCGTGATTGCAAAATAAACCATTTCATAACCAAATATCATATTGTTACGGTCAACCGGGACTTCCTAAGACAAATTCGTTGCAGAAATACCCAGCTGATCGGTCAGGATGGCTGATTATTATTTCATAAAAATCGCCAATAGTCAGTTCTGACACCACCGGTTTCTAACCGGAATTCCATATTGTACTGGAAACTCTAATGTTGAATAACTGGATAAATGCAGTAATAAGTTGAATAACTTTTATTCGTATAATAAACTCTGTATTGGTTACATCAATAGATTCACTGCGATATCATTAAATTCATCGTACATGAATATTCAATAAACGTAAGCTCTCCTCTGATGTTCCGTGTTCTGTTGTTATTCCGTTCAGATTCTGTGCTACTCCGTTTTCATGTCCTGAGTATGTTTTTGGATCCTGTGTAATTTGTACATCATATCCCCGATCTCTGATGGAAGATCGTTAGTTACGTTGGTATTCCATAAAATTTCATCCCGTCGTTTATATCTGGTTACTTCCCGACTTTTAAGTTATCTGTGTGATCTGTAATTCACGTCCGTACCCCATCCTTTATGTTTCTTTGTGAAGCTGTGCGTGACTGTACGTGTTGATTCCCTGATTCTTTGCATTGAAGTTAAACCTGTGTTATAGTTCCTTTGTTATGCATTATTACAACCACCCCTGAAATGTATTCTGTTTATATTCGTGTATGATTTATCCCTAGAATCATATGGCACTGGTATCCGGGGTTGTCATTGATATCAGCATTAATATATGAGTTGAAGACAAATAATCATGGAATATATAGCTTGAGTTTACATTATAGCCCATTGACTACTGAATGTGCTCTCTTGCTGTATATTTTGTTCATCCAGAAATTTATCTAGGGGTCCAGAAATAAATCCAGGGGTCCCGAAATAGATCCTGTTTTCAGTACTCGATCTTGGGTCCAGTAATCAATTGTTGATAATTTTATACATGCATTTGTTGTAACTCTGGAATAAACAGCTTGAGTTTACATTCTAGCATATTGACTACTGAATGTGCGCCCTTGCTGTTTATTATGATCACGCAGAAATTAATCTATGGGTCCAGAAATTTATCTCGGGGTTCCAGATATTTTTCTAGGGGCTGTGCAATGATATAGACACTGATGGACTATATCAGCTTATTCTGGTATTCTCCTTGCTGTACTGGTCCCTTTCTTTTAATTTACATAGTAGTGAATGGTTGCTGGGGTCTTTTAATATCGTTGGCTGTACTCACAGGATATTTGTATTCACCGCCTGTACAGCTGACTCGGTTGATACCAAGTGACGAACCTTTTTTTGATTGAAATTGTAGTTTAAGGGCCGCTTCCCATTCGGATTTCGCGGCCCATCAACTCAATGTTTTATTTGAATTTCGCGGTACATTACTTTGTTTATTGAATTTATTTTCCAGTGCTAAATATATAAATAAATAAATAAATAAATAAATAAATAAATAATAAATAACAATGAGAGATTAGTAGGAGATATAAATAGAAGTAAATAAGAATCGCTATATGTACAAGTTCGTAAGTCTCTTTTTGGTTTTTGGTTAAGTTATACTGGTAAATATGAGTTCACTGTAATCGCGTGTATGATTCCTTTGTCTTGGTGCCCCTTTGAACGCACAAAGCCGTCCAGAAAAAACTGGGAGAACCATGGACGTTTTCAGGATTTTTCGGATCGACTTCACTAACGACGCCCTTGGGAACAGGGTGGGTTCTTCCAGAAATCTGTGCCTGTAACAATTGCTTGGAGTGTGTATTGGGGCACAGGACGGCAGGTCTACGTCCTATATTGCGTGAAAGTCAAAGGATCATATTCTGTGTTAAGGCGTCAGTTCGGTGTCATCTATGGGGTGGCGTGTCGGTGTGGTTTAGGATGTGATGTTCTGGTTCCGGAGGTTTCTTGTTGTGCGGCGATGTTGGTATTCTTGTGATCGTCATCCGTCTTCTGTTTTCAGTCTTGTCCAGCCCGTCTTTGGTCTTCGGTGTGCCGTGAGGTGCTGTTTAAAGATTTTTGTCGTCGTCAGTGTTCTGTTTGTTGTCTGTTTGATGAGGACCTTCATCGTGTTCATCTCCATTTCTGAAAGTATAAGATGAAACACTGTGTAGTATTCATTTTTGTGAGTGACATTATCTGTGTGCGTGGTTGTTTCTTGGACGTGTGCTAATGATTTATGTCCTTGGTTGTTGAATTGGTAGCGGCCTTTAGGTTTTGGAGACGAATGTGGTTACCGGCCCACACGGAACATGGTATCTCCGGTGCCCACATTGCCTATTTTATTGCGAAAGATAGATTTTTGGCCAATATTGTCGCAGGGATGTTGATTGGTTTTGGCCACCGATTTTTGAGACTAATGTGGCAACCGGCCCACACGGAACATGGTATCTCCGGTGCCCACATTGCCTATTTTATTGCGAAAGAGAGATTTATGGCCAATATTGTCGCAGGGATGTTGATTGGTCTTGGCCTCCGATTTTTGAGACTAATGTGGCAACCGGCCCACACGGAACATGGTATCTCCGGTGCCCACATTGCCTAAATTTTATTCCAAAAGAGACATTTTTGGCCAATGCTGACATTGTTAGTTAGTGTTGCGCATGCAAGTGACGAACCTCCGACTGTCAACGTAATTTATACTTTCCCGCTCGTGCAACGTTAGCGTCACCTATCGGAGTTCTGTGCACTTCCATATCCTGGAAACCTCAGAAGAGCTTACCATCATTACTCGCTAAACTGGAACTAATTGTTCGCAATCTTAGCTGAATAGGGATCTCAATTATCAAAGCTAATTATTTCAATCATTTATTATTAATGATAATCTGCGAAAGTACTCTAAAATGAACTGAAAGTTGGTTCAGGAGTAGAGCCTCGATCTCGATCTTTTCGTCAACATGGCGATCATCGAAGAAATCTTTCGTCAGAAATTGTGCATAAATGTTAATTTAATACACATAAATGAAAACCATGTTACGACAACAGCTGGACGAGCGACTAGAATGATCAATTAACCATTACAGTAAGTGCCAACGTGGATAGAGACGTATTCATCTTTGGAACACGTAAAATTGATTGCTATCAGAACTCTGTCAAATTACAACAACAACTACTAGAACGACTTGATTGTCAACTGGAACAAATATTTAAAGAATGCTAACAGGGAAAATATATTACTATGCGTTAGGGCGAATGTATATATATATCAGCATCATTTCACGTAGCATTAGTCTACAGAAAAAAATATATCCCCCCTTTTTCCGACTCGTCACATTGCCCCCCTCGTAGATGTTAGCAGTCCTCAGCAACATCAATGCATCAACATGAAATCATTCATGTACATTAATCATGACAATATTAATTCAGTGTATTTTATGTCTTCCTCACGTTGGCTTCTCCATGAACATCATTAATATAATAATAATAATAATAATAATACTTTATTTACAGAGGAGATTCAATTAGTACAAGATCAATCTTCCTTGAGTCCCTCTCTCAGTCACTCACTCATGCACACAAGACACATATATATTATGACACAGTAGAGAACAGCAAACGATCAATGATACAATAAGTCATGTACATGTAGTATGATATTTTGACAGTATATGAGTTTCCATTCGTCTCTTGAATATATTTAAATTCGATGAGAATTTAATATTATGGGGAAGCTGATTCCAAAGAGTCCCACCAGAGTATTGAAAAGAGTGTTTATATGCTTCAGTTTTGGGTTTAGGGACAACAAGATTATTAGAGGTGGTAGATCGTAGAGCTTTTTGGTAGACAGTTGCAGTTGGAGTAAATTGTTTACAGAGGTAAATTGGAGCTAGGTTATTCAGTGATTTAAACATAAGAATTGCTTTGTGGTAAGTAATTCGGTCATATATAGTCCTCCATTGTAGCTTCTTAAACATTTCTTGACTTGGGGTATTATAATCTGCATTCAGTATTATTCTGGCTGCACGCTTCTGAAGACTAAGAATGCAGTCTAATGACTCTTTGGAGGCAGAACCCCATATTGAACAATAGTAGTCAATCAGAGGTAATACATACGCATTGTAGTACAAAATCCTAGCATGGTGTGGTAAGTATTTCTTTATTCTTTGTAATAATGTGAGCTTGGAAGATATCTTAGCACATTGTTTCTGAATATGTTTCTCCCACGATAATTTTTCATCGATTATGATTCCAAGTAATTTGGCATCAGTAACATTTTCAATATCTGTTCCATTTATTTGCAGATCATTCATCTGGTCTTCTAAACTGTGGTTAGGACATCTGGTCCTCTGGTCATCCATGGGGTATGGTCCAAAGAGTGACATCACCTTCATCCATGGTGTATCATCAGAGGAGTGACGGTCATCTTCATCATCATCTTCATGGGTGTAGATGTTTGTGGTACTCCCATGGTATTTAGGACTGACGTACCCTCGTATGGCTTCAACTTATTGTGGTGTACGACTCTCTTTTTACCATCTTCATCCATCTGGATGATGTAATCCAAGTCATTTAATTTCTTGATTACTACGTGTGGTCCGCTGTATGGGGGTGTTAGTTTTGCATTGAAACCCTTCTCTCGTTTCTCGTGATAGTACCACACATAATCCCCCGGTTTGTAGGTGTGTGCTACTTTTTTCCCATCGTAAGTTTTCTTTTGTCGTTTGGCTGCGATTTTGAGACGCTGTCGGGTGATATCATGAGCATGTTGTAACTTGTCACGAAGTTCATCAACTTATTTCTCATATGTGGTCAAGTTTTCTTGATCATCTGGACCAACGGTACCAAATATTACCTCAGCTGGGAGTCGTACTTCTCGACCAAGCATCAGCAAATTTGGAGTCAAACCTGTGCCATCATGAGGGGTAGCTCTGTACGCTGCAGCCAAACATCCCAAGTAAAGGTCCCAGCTTTCCTGATCATCCTTGATGTAAGACCGGATCATTCGTACTAGTGTGCGATTAAAGCGTTCCACCTTCCCATTACACTGGGGATGTCTAGGCGTCGTTCGAGTTTTCCGAATTTCAAGTAGTTTACAAAGTTCGGTAAATATGTCGCTTGTACAGTTCGATCCCTGATCACTGTGCAAGTCTAAAGGACAGCCAAACCTACTAATGACTTCATTCAGGATGACTTGAGCACACGTCTCTGCTGTTTGATCCGGGATTGGAAATATCTCCACCCAATTAGTAAAGTGGTCTGTTACAATTATGATGTACTTGTTCCCTCGTTCCGTCTCTGGGAAAGGGCCTAAAATATCTGTCGATAGCTGTCCAGAGGGGCTCCGACTCTCATATCTCCAAGAGGTGCTCTGGGTGACTTCGTCGGGGCTTTGTTGGCTCCGCAAGTATCACAACGACGAACCCAGTTTTCTACATCCTCTCTAAGCTTCCATCAGTAAAATCTCTGTAGTGCCTTCTCACTAGTCTTTTTACGACCTAAGTGACCCGCAAGGATGGACCCGTGCATCTGACTGAGGACAAGGTCTCGCATACTTCTGGGAACCAGGAATTGCCAGTGACTGCCAGTAGCATCCTTGCGAAGAAATTTCCGGAAAAGTACTCCATCCATTACAGTGAGCTTGTCCCACGAATTCCAGTAATGTCTTGAGGCTGGACTCGATGCACATACATCTGGTCCAGAGGGTCGTTGACCATCCTCAAATGACTTGAACACTGGTCCTATATCTGGGTCCTCTAGTTGCTTTTTCCTCAGTGTTGACATAGCATAACCCTGCATCCAGGGTGTCTTAGAAACTTTGCGATTTACCGCAGAAGGATCCAATCCTTTGCTCTGCGCGTTGAAGTAAGTTTCTGAAACATCGTTATTACCAGCACATGGTTCAATGATGTTCTCCTCGGTCACTCCGACCTCTAGGTTTCGACATGACTGGCATTTGCCACTAGCCATGTGCCCAGTCTCAAGGTCTTTCAGGGTGACCATACCAAGGAACAACAACACAAACCAACGGGCTGCCGCGAACACCCTATTCCTCAGCCTTCGTAAAAAGTTGTCAGTTCTGGGGTTTGCAGACAATTTGAGTGAGTTAACTCTCCGTAGCTCATCCTCGGCTTTGGGGCTCTCTACCAAATTACTCTGCATTTCCACGCCTCTTTTCTGACACGTCGTACAAGGACCACATTTCAAAGTCCCATCATGAAATGTATCGTCATCAACAAGATTGGGATATCGAGACATAGCATCTGCATTCTGATGCCGATTTTCGGGTCTATGTTCGATATCAAAGTCAAAGGCTGAGAGAATTTCAATCCATCTCGCTATCCGATTCTTCGGTTCTCTAAGGCTAAAGAGCCATTTCAATGCCTGATGATCTGTTCTAATCAGGAACTTCCTTCCCAAAAGGTAATGACGATAGTACTCTGCAAAGAATTTTACTGCCAGGAGCTCTTTGTCCGTTACACAGTAGTTCCGTTCAGCTTTGTTAAGAGTGCGGCTTGCATATGAAATGACACGCTCTCTGTCACCCTGAACTTGTGAGAGTACTGCCACAATACTTATGTCACAGGCATCCGTATCCAAGATGAATTAACATCCATCCTTGAGGTAACCCATGATATCTGCTCCTGTAAGTGCTGTCTTCAGGCTGTTGAATGCCTCTTCGCAGCTTGCTGTCCATTTGAAAGGAATATCTTTCTTTGTTAATTCGGTAAGTGGATGTACTAACTTTGAGAAGTCTTTCACCCAGCGACGATAGTAGCTTCCTAGACCAAGTATACCCCTAACTTCTGTGACATTTCTTGGTGGAGGCCAGGCCACAATCTTCTCTATGTTAGTCTCATTTGGGCGGATTCCGTCTCCAGAGATAACATGTCCAAGGAATTCAACTTCCCTTTTCATCAGATGGCATTTGGACGGCTTCAACTCTAGCTTAGCTAGTCTGATCTTTGTTAGTACTTCCTTAAGTCTTTGTGTGTGCTGTTCAAATGTGTTCCCAAATATGACGACGTCGTCTAGGTACAAAAGACACGTGATCCATTGCAATCCTGACAGAGCTAGTTCTATGCATCTCTGGAATGTGGCTGGTGAATTGCAGAGTCCAAAAGGCATTTTTGTGCACTCGAATAATCCGTATTTAGTGACAAACGCTGTTTTAGGGATGTCTTCTGTCTTGACAGGCACTTGATTATAGGCAGAGATCAAATCAAGAGTTGAAAAACAAGTTGCTCCTTCAACTGCGTCAAGACAATCCTGGATTCTTGGTAGTGGGAATGCATCTTTCTTAGTTACCTGGTTGAGACGTCTGTAATCTATGCATGGGCGTAAAGTACCACATTTCTTCCTCACAAAGACGATGGGTGAAGCCCAAGGTGAAGTCGAAGGTCGTATCGACCCTTGTTTCTGAGGGTTTCCAGTGCCTTTTTATCCTCGCCAGCAAATGCCATGGGTAGTCTTCTGGGTGGCTGTTTTATGGGCTTGGCATCTCCAGTATCGATGGAGTGTTCCACTAAATCTGTGCATCCAATATCAAACTCATTCTTGGAAAATACATCTCCATACTCTGTCAGAAGTTCAGCTACAACATCATCTTTGGGAGTCTCCAATCTGTGTATGGTCTCCTTATATAGGTCTATGAGGTGTTCCGGAACTCCCATTTTCATTGTACTCTTTGTGTGGGGTACCTCTGATACTCCACGGGTAATATCAGTATGTTGATTGATCAGTTGGATTCGACGGATTGCATGCATATTACTTCCTTCTGATTCATTTTCCTTATCCAGCAGCGTTGTGATGTCCGAGTCCACAAATTCAGCATAACCGACACACGTGTTTTGTTTGATCACCCTAGACGTGGGGTATGGGTTGAATACCCTGACCTTGATATTTCGGCTACTCCCAATATCAACGAAGCACGGTGCGATGATAAGTGAATGTTTCTCTGTAAATTCGGGTGAACCCTCTACAAGGAGTTCCGTTCCAGCTTCTTCCATGCTAGTCTTGTTGACAACAGCATCCAATATGACTTCGCACATTCCCGGGACGTTTATATCATTTGTAGCAGTTATCCTTTTCAATTTCGGCAATGGGGTCTGTTTGAGGGGTATAACTGTCTTGTTTAAAACTATTTTCCCTTCACTTAGTAGTATATCAGCTGGTCCATCCGGTCCCTTTTGTAGAATATCTGTTCCCAATAGGATTTAATCCTCTATGTCTGCAATCACTAGTTCCCGTTTCAGCTTTAGTGTTCCAAGGGAAATATCGAAAATACCCTTGCCTGTATATTGTAGGACTCTCCCATCTGCACAGGATATTACACCTTTAACCGACTTACGTAATCCAGGTCGGAGAAAATCAGGAGTCTGAGAAAACACCCGATTGGAGACAATAGTCCTTGTGGCACCTGTATCCACGGTATATGTTACCTCCGTGCCATTCAGCATTCCTTGAATGTATACTCCATCGTATTTAGGAATTTCTCGTCTGAGAGTATCTTTGAGCTTTCCATTAATAGGATGAGGTATACTTCCTGTAGAGACTCCGAACTGGCCATCTGAATAAGGGACCGTCCCTCGGCCTACTGAGCCGATCCCCTGAAGTTTGCTTGCTGATTCAAATTTTGTCGGTTATCTGCTTGATGTAAATCAATAGTTCTACCGTAACTGGTGTATCCTGTCCTTGGGGTGAATTGCTGATTTGCATTGTTGTTATTTTCCCATGGCTGCGTAGTTTTACTGAAACTGGTATATCCTGGTCGAGGAATAAATGTCTGAGCTCTTGGATTCAGCTGTGCTCTGGGTATGTAGTTCTCACAATCTTTGGCAAAGTGATTTCCATTACAAATGAAACAACCCGTGAATTGTGATCTGAGTGGTTCCGATCTTTTCCCATGACTAATATAAGGACTGGTCTGTCGAGGAAAATTTCTCTGTGTGAAATTGTCATGTGGGCGCTGTTCAATTTTCTCTACTCGTTCCGTCAGAGAACTCATCATTTCCTTTAGCTCAGCCCGTAATCCTTTAACCTGGTTGGCCATTTCCTCGGTTCATATGAACAGTCACAATCAAAGCGTGACTGAGATACATCTTTTTTTTTAGATGACGACTCTATAACGAATATTATGGATTAAGAATACTGATCAGCGAACATCATGATGTCTTGCCGGCATCATTGAAAACTGTTGACCGCTTCGCTCTTGCAGGAAACAAGCCTATGTTTATGTATACTATGATTGTCTTTTTGAATTTGGTGTTAATACTGTTATGTGGAAAATGGAATAGGTCTTTGGATTATGGACGCGGATATTCTATAATGGACGACGGCTGGATTATGAATGACGGACTAGACGCTTGTAATTTGAATACTTAACAGCATTGTTAAATTTCCTATTTCCGCCTTTCTGGGTATTAGATTTCCCACTATCACCAGCTGTGGTCTGCTTGAGTCGTGTATCAGACGGTACACAACCTTCGTCACTTATTTCTTGATCGTCCGTTCCATGTTTCGACGAGCGTGTGGGTCTCTTTATATTACCCCCCCCCCCACTTCTTCGCTGGGTTTCCAAGAAGTTAACTACTTCATATACGGCTTCATCGATGCCTTTAGGTTCTTTCACGTATTCCACATGAAATCGGGCATTCTCATCGTGAAGTCCATCAAGAAATCTCCGAAGTAGATCTTCAAGCCTGGTTGTATGATCCCGATTGGCGTATGCCTTGTCGTATAACCGCTTTAATTCTGCCGCATAATCCTCCACTTTCTCCCCGTTCTAATGATTTCTGTTGCTGAAGACTGCTCCAAAAGTTTTAAGGGTTTCCACTTTTCGATATCGGTGCCCTAATTCACTTACTAGTGAATCATACTTATCCCGTATTTCTCTGGAAAGTTGGCCATAAACGAACTCACCGGCCTTTCCCTGTAATCTTGGTAAAAGTTCCGTTAACCAACCCCTATTTCTGGCCACGTCCCTGAATCTGTTGTGCCATACTTCCCATTTTTCCTCTCCTGTAAAAGAAAGAAGTTTTGCGCTTGATTGTCGGGGTAACCCGAGCCATCTGGTACTTTCCTTACTACTGTGTGTAGTTTTACTGTCATCCGAGTCATTATCACTGCTGGAGCTAGTGTTATTCACAGGTGAACTAATCCTCTTCCTGCTTTCTGATTGCCGAATTTTCTTTGTACTTCTGCTGTGTCTTCTTATTTCATTTCTAGTAGCTGATCTGTTAAGAGTATCCGACAGCCCACCCTGACTGCAAACAGGGGGTATTGAATTTTGGGGTAATTTATTAATACTGGAAATAGCCTCTGTGACTGCCCCTTTTATCATCGATGCAACATCTTGCATTGCTCCTCTCAGTATATCCCCGACAATGTCCGATATCTCTTTCCTTAAATTACCCCTAGACTTGTCAGCTTCCACTGTATCTCCAATAGAGTAACAGGCGCTTTTCTCTGCGGTCTCGTTTAAATTTGCTATATCTCGTTTAAATTTGCTATATCATGTACACCCTCTCTGGAGACTGGAGACGCATGTATTTTCAGCTTCACTTGCTGTTTCCTCTTCGGTTGAAAAAGTGTCAGATTTAGTCCCCCTTCTACTCCGTCTGGGACCAGGTGTTTTAAAATGTTCTCTGGTTTCCATCCTTGCAATCCGTATTTCAGGTAATATGCAGATATGATAATTTTCCCGGGCTGGGTAAGTATCGCTGGATTCAGGGTATATTCTGAATCCCACTTCTCGGACACCAAAAATGTTACGGTCAACCGGGAATTCCTAAGACAAATTCGTTGCAGAAATACCCAGCTGATCGGTCAGGATGGCTGATTATTATTTTATAAAAATCGCCAATAGTCAGTTCTGACACCACCGGGTTCTAACCGGAATTCCACATTGTACTGAAAACTCTAATGTTGAATAACTGGATAAATGCAGTAATAAGTTGAATAACTTTTATTCGTATAATAAACTCTGTTTTGGTTACATCAATAGATTCACTGCGATATCATTAAATTCATCGTACATGAATATCCAATAAACGTAAGCTCTCCTGATGTTCCAAGTTCTGTTGTTATTCCGTTCAGATTCTGTGCTACTCCGTTTTCATGTCCTGAGTATGTTTCTGGATCCTGTGTAATTTGTACATCATATCCCCGATCTCTGATGGAAGATCGTTAGTTACGTTGGTATTCCATAAAATTTCATCCCGTCCGTACCCCGTCCTTTATGTTTCCTTGTGAAGCTGTGCGTGACTGTACGTGTTGATTCCCTGATTCTTTGCATTGAAGTTGAACCTGTGTTATAGTTCCTTTGTTATGTATTATTACAACCACCCCTGAAATGTATTCTGTTGATATTCATGTATGATTTATCCCTAGAGTCATATGGCACTGGTATCCGGGGCTGTCATTGATATCAGCATTAATATATGAGTTGAAGACAAATAATCATGGAATATATAGCTTGAGTTTACATTATAGCCCATTGACTACTGAATGTGCTCTCTTGCTGTATATTTTGTTCATCCAGAAATGTATCTAGGGGTCCAGAAATAAATCCAGGGGTCCCGAAATAGATCCTGTTTTCAGTACTCGATCTTGGGTCCAGTAATCAATTGTTGATAATTTTATACATGCATTTGTTGTAACTCTGGAATAGACAGCTTGAGTTTACATTCTAGCCTATTGACTACTGAATGTGCGCCCTTGCTGTTTATTATGATCACGCAGAAATTAATCTATGGGTCCAGAAATTTATCTCGGGGTTCCAGATATTTTTCTAGGGGCTGTGCAATGATATAGACACTGATGGACTATACCAGCTTATTCTGGTATACTCCTTGCTGTACTGGTCACTTTCTTTTAATTTACATATTAGTGAATGGTTGCTGGGGTCTTTTAATATCGTTGGCTGTACTCACAGGATATTTGTATTCACCGCCTGTGCAGCTGACTCGGTTGATACCAAGTGACGAACCTCCGACTGTCAACGTAATTTATACTTTCCCGCTCGTGCAACGTTAGCGCCACCTATCGGAGTTCTGTGCACTTCTATATCCTGGAAACCTCAGAAGAGCTTACTATCATTACTCGCTAAACTGGAACTAATTGTTCGCAATCTTAGCTGAATAGGGATCTCAATTATCAAAGCTAATTATTTCAATCATTTATAATTAATGATAATCTGCGAAAGTACTCTAAAATGAACTGAAAGTTGGTTCAGGAGTAGAGCCTCGATCTCGATCTTTTCGTCAACATGGCGATCATCGGAGAAATCTTTCGTCAGAAATTGTGCATAAATGTTAATTTAATAAACATAAATGAAAACCATGTTACGACAACAGCTGGACGAGCGACTAGAATGATCAATTAACCATTACAGTAAGTGCCAACGTGGATAGAGACGTATTCATCTTTAGAACACGTAAAATTGGTTGCTATCAGAACTCTGTCAAATTACAACAACAACTACTAGAACGACTTGATTGTCAACTGGAACAAATATTTAAAGAATGCTAACAGGGAAAATATATTACTATGCGTTAGGGCGAATGTATATATATATATCAGCATCATTTCACGTAGCATTAGTCTACAGAAAAAAATATATCCCCCCTTTTTCCGACTCGTCACAATATTAACAATCCCTTGTAACTATCCGCTCCTATTTGCCAAACACGTCTGTGTATGTATGTATGTTGTCGGCTGTCCTGTTCAGTCCATTGTTTAAGGATAAACTGTATCGTAGTGTTGTCACACACTGAGAAATATTGACTATATTTACTATATTGACTATCTCCATTCAACCATGTCGGACGACGATTGGGCCGAAGGAGGAGGAGCGAAGTCAAAGGTAACTGGTGGTGAAAAACTTTCTTTTACGGATGAGGAGAAAATGCTGGATTATCTCCGAGGTACAGGTAAATACACAATTTCTCCTCATGGAGGATTTGGTAGTCCACATAAAAGGCTCAATTCTGTCACTGATGATAACACGACAGGTCATACGTCTTACCAATTTCCCAAAATTTCATCTTTTTCTGGATCGGAACCGGTTCCGAAAAGTGAATGTGGTTTCTAACTTTGGAAATTCGAGGTAAAATGTTTGAAACGGGACGGGCTATACCCTGAACAAGTGTTATTGCAGGCCATTCGTAAATCTCTCAGAGGTGAAGCTAGTAAAATTTGCTTGTATTTAGGTGAAAGTGCGACGATAGATACTATTGTTGACAAGCTAGAAATAAATTTTGGAGCAGTAGCCACGGGAGAAGCATTTTTGCAATCTTTCTATATGGCAGAACAGAAAGTTGTCAATGGAGTTGTAGATTAGAGGGATTACTCCAACGGGCTATAGAGAAAGGGTCTTTAAGCGAGCGATCGTCGGGTGATATGTTACGTACAAAGTTTTGGACCGGCTTGAATAGTGACCGATTAAAATCTGAAACGCGACATAAATTCGACACAATTCGTGAATATGACGCTTTGCTTCGTGAAGTTAGATGTGTGGAGAAGGAGTTAGCTGACTGCGATAAAAAGTCCGGAAAGGCCAAGGAATCACAACAGCAGCTGGCACAGATGTCGGAGACGACTGGTATACAGGCACAACTCAAAGAAATATGCAATCGTTTAAAACGCCTTGAGGAAAAGCCAGTGGGTAAACAAAAAGTAGAACCGTCGCCGAACACGGACTCTCTCAAATCCATCGTGGATCGATTGTCTGCGATAGAAAGTAAACTTGATAATGGTTCTCAGTCGATCGGCAGAGGTAGAGGTCAAGGTCGTGGTCGAGATTTTGGCTCTGATCAGCCTCGGTCTGGTTTAGGAAAACAAAATAGTTCTCTGCTAAATCCGGGTAATGAAGGTGAAAACAAACGTTTACACTAGGAATGGCCTCTACTGTCGGGCAAAGTGGCGTTCAGAAGGGCAGAAGCCCGGATGATTTACTGAAATCAATATTGGGAGATAGTTGTGAATCCTGTATTATTGTACAAGGTAATAATTGTCCCTGTCTCATTGACACGGGGTCAAGGGTGACGACGGTATCTAGGTCTTATCACGAAATCTTGCGCAATTACCGATACATCCACTTACAGATTTCAAATTAGAAGTGTGTGGAGCTTCGGGTAGTAGTCTCCCCTTTGACGGTTATATTGAGGCAGAGCTAGCTTTGCCCGGAAGCAGTGTAGTTAAAGTGGTTCCGGTGTTAGTTGTCCCAGATACTATGTATAACCAGAGAGTACCTATGATCATTGGAACTAATGTCATTAAACTTTTCTCGACTGTCCACAACAGCTTCAGTCCGCGTTTTCATTGGTAGGAAATGGTGGACACATAGATATGCTGAGAAGTACCAACATCCGGCCTATTAAAATAAAGGCCAGTGACGTCATGACCTTAAGGGGTATGGTGCACAGTCCACCAAAAGATGGTAATCAAATGGTGGTTGTGGAACAAGGTAACACGGGGCTGTCTAGTGGTTTACTAATCGGGCCGCAGGTAGTTGACCTCAAGTCAAAAGGTTCAACCGCGTGTTTGTCCGTTAGGATTTATAACATCAAATTAAACAACGAAGATCCGTTTAAGGTGCCGCATCGAATAATACCCCCAGCATTGTTTGAGGAGGTCCGATCACATCTTAAAGATATGCTACCCTGTGGCGCCATACGAGAGTCAAGCAGCCCTTACTCCTCTAACGTTGTATTAGTCGGCAAGCCTGATAACTCCTTTTTTGTGTGGACTTCCGCAAATTAAATTCGAGGACCCTGCGCGATTCCTACGCCCTTCCCCGTATAGATGAGTCCCTGGATTGTTTGGCCGGGTCCGTTTGGTTTTCCATTTGGTCAGGATATTGGCAAGTTGAGTTGATTGAATATGACGGCCTTTACAGTGGGGCCGTTCGGCTTCTATGAGTATAATAGAATGCCGTTCGGTCTCACTAACGCGCCCGCCACCTTCCAGCGCCTCATGGAAAAATGTTTCCGGGACATGAACTTAAGGGAATGTCTTGTATATATTGATGATGTAATCGTACTTTCTAGGACGTTTGAGGAACATAATCAACGATTGGATGCTGTATTTCAACGTCTCAAAGACCATGGTTTGAAATTAAAACCATCGAAGTGCGAGTTCTTCTTGAACAAAGTGAAATATCTGGGCCATATATTTACCGAGAGGGGCATAGAGACCGATCCGGAAAAGACCGAAGTTCTTAGACGATGGCCAACACCAAAGAACGTTAAAGATTTGAGGAAATTTCTCGGATTCGCCGGATATTACCGACGGTTCGTGCCAGACTACGCAAAAACGGTGCGGTGCTCGAATGATCTGCTGGTAGGTATACCGAACAAATCCACAAAGAATCGGTCCTCCAAAGCTTCAACATGGCGTTGGTATGGTGAACAGCAGATGACCTTTGAGAGAATAATCGAAGCATTGACCACCCCACCGGTTCTCGCTTACGCAGACTACAGACGTTCGTTTATGCTTCACGTAGACGCAAGTGCGGATGGTTTAGGGGCTGTACTCTACCAGCATCAGGACGGAATCGACAGGGTTATTGCATATGCTTCTAGGGGGTTGAAGAAAACAGAGAAAAATTACCCTGCTCACAAAAAGGAATTTCTAGCATTGAAGTGTGCGGTCTGCGATAAGTATCACGATTACTTGTATGGACATCGATTTAGTGTTAGAACTGACAATAATCCACTTACCTATGTTTTGTCTTCAGCTAAGTTGGATGCTACAGGTCACAGGTGGCTGGCAGAACTGTCGACTTACAACTTCGATGTGCAGTACAAGTCTGGCCAGACTCATCGAGATGCTGACGGTTTGTTCCGTCATCCATACTATACGCAAGATGAGGACGTCGCTGATCTATCTTCATTCGGGTGTAACGTTGTTAAGGCGATATTGCTCCGCCCATGTGACTGGAAAGGGGATACAGCTTCCATATGTAGAGATCCTGGCATTCGCTGTTCCAGCTGAAGTAGATGTACAGGTCGTAACCTCCGCCGCACAAGTTTGTTTTCCGCTGCTGAACAACAGTGTGGAATGGATGACGGCTCAGTTGAATGATGAGACGATTGGTCGAACCATTTACTTCATGCAGCTTGGCAAGAGGCCGACGGTAAGACAGCAGAACGGGGAATCCAGGGAGGTAAGAAAATTACTGAGAGAATGTGAACGATTGATTTTCAGAGATGGAGTGCTGTACCGTAAATCCCCAAAAGATGGTAAGTTGCGTTTCCAGGTGGTGTTGCCATACAGCTTTCGAGAAACTGTTCTCCATAGTCTTCATGATGACGTCGGACACCAGGGACGAGAAAGAACGCTGGAACTGACACGGTCTACATTTTCTGGCCTGGGATGGTAGAAGATGTCGCCCGGAATGTACGGTTCTGTACCCGATGTATTTGCCGGAAGACTCGGGACTCTGGGAGTCCAATGTAATTAAGGAATTATGCAAAATAACTGGTATAGACAAAGGCAGGACTATTCCATACCACCCGGAAGGCAACAGAATGTGCGAGAGGTTTAATCACACGCTATTAAACATGTTGGGAACCCTCGCTGACGATCAAAAGTCTGATAGGAAAAGTTTTGTCCCTACGTTGGTTCACGCCTATAATGCTGCTAGACATGAAAGTACTAACCAGTCGCCGTTCATTTTGATGTTCGGTCGTCATCCACGACTAGCCGTAGATGCATATCTCGGGATTGACCCGAATGAGAACAACATTGTGGATAGCACGGTGTATGCAGACCAACTACGCAAACGACTAGACTTGGCCTACAGACTAGCGACAACCGAGGCAAAGAAGTCCGCTACCAGGTACAAGAAACGGTATGACCTAAAAGTCCGAGAATCTTTGTTGAAGACAGGCGATCAGGTATTGGTAAAAACTGTTGGGGTTCGTGGAAAACACAAGCTAGCCGATCGCTGGGAAAGGACTCCATACCGAGTAATCTCGCAGCCGAACCCAGATATACCAGTGTTCGTGGTGGCGAAGGAAAGTGATCGTAAGGTAAGACGGACGTTACCTCGTAACCTTTTGCTCCCATTACAGTCTATTCCAGGTTCTCCAGATTTACCTCCAGCGAAACCGAGAGAAAGACTGAATCGGCCATCTACCCTCGATAGAAATAGTAAAACGGATGATGGGTTGAGCGATACAGAGTCTGAGGACGAGATAATTACAGTCCGCCGGTACGGTGGGAGCAGAAAGCAGATGAGGCATAACGTACCGGTGTTCGTTCCTAGAGATACGGAAATAGTTCTAGGTCAGGGTGACAACGTTACGCCCGGGCATTTATCTGGTCCCAGTTCCGAGCCGGTACCAGCATTTCTCCGACGATCGGGTCGGACCCGACGACCACCACAGCGGTATGGTGATTGGGTCACTTAATTGTAAGTCACCGCGCGTTAGGCAATCGGCGATCGATTTGACTACCGCGAAACCCGTATAATACGTTTGGAAACTGATGTTTATAAATAATGTGGGTTAAGTGCAATTGTTGGAACTAAAATGAGATGTTAAGGGATTATAGCAATGGACTACATATCGGGGACGATATATTCCCTAGTGGGGGATAATGTCGCATGTAGCTATTTCCTCTATTGAATAACTAATGTAGTTTGTCCACACGTCCATTCTGTGTTTTGCATATTCCTCCCGCTCCCCGCACTCCCTTTCATTCATTCATTCATTCATTCATTCATGCGTTCAGTCGCATAGTGTTCATTCGCGAGTCGTACCGTTTACTAGACGACTGCGCGCCGGGCGAAATGTGCGTCGGGAAAAAATCTGTTTATATATGCGGTTATGTAATACATTTTTGAATGCGTGGTCGAGCGATACGCTAACTTGGTAAATATTAAATGTTCCGGTTAAAATAAGAATAAGGTGAAACTAGCTGTACAAGCTCTTTTGTGTCGAGATGGATATAAACTCCCCGTCTCAGACCGCTCCACGCATTTGCTCGATGAAGTGATCCGAGTTTCTTCACGAAACCTTGTGCTTGTCTTCCAGGTTTCCCACCTGAGTAATAAAGTTAGCAAGATTAGGAACCGCACTCTGTCTTGAGTTAATGTATTTTGATACCCGCCCGTGCACGAACACCTTCCACCTCCGTGACACAATAATAATAATAAAAAAATAGAGCCATGATGACGTTTAGAACGAACAATTGGTCGATATATATGAATGGGTGTTTCTGGTCAATAATAACAGTCATCTACCATCAACACATCAAGGGGATTTGTGCACTTAGGTTTCAGGCAGTTTATAGAGATGAAACGTTATACGGCGTTCAAAAACGATTCCTACCGTTCTGACTTCTTTTATTATTTCACATCTGATAAAAGATTTGGATCTTTGTGAGGTTTATACACCCTGCAAAAGTGTATACAATTTGTTTTAACCTGGAGAACTTGAAGTCATTTTCTAGACACAAATTCTGCATCTTATTTAGACAAAGCTGAAACGTTCTATCCAAGTTATACAACTTTCCAATGTATACATGAAAAAATCATTTACAATAACTGAATCATCAATGGATTTATTCAAAACTTAGGCTAAGTGGTTGAGCTTGATACTAAAAGAGTAGAAGACAAACTGCTTTTCATCGAAATGATCAGACATGGTCGTATCCACACGAACTTGAAATTGCCTATTGTTAAAAAAATGGACATCATCCCATACTACGAAGGTCTTTCAAAATCCCATATTTCCACGTTGTATCATAAGCTTTTTTTTATCAAAAGAGATAGAAACTTCTTTTTTAACAAAAACATTCTTGACATAAGACTCCGAACTACCTAGATAATCAGTTGTGCTTATATTTTTGGCGGAAACATTAAACAAATCTTTTTAGTTTGTAGATACCAAACAAGGCGATCACTAATCATGTTCCATTGTTTTACGCACACAGCAGTCTGTATGACTACGGTCAGGTTTTGGAACCGGTGTGGAGGCTAAGAATGTCCAGTGGCTAAGAGTGTCCGACCCTTATCTTCTAACCCAGATAGGACACATTTCTCCACATTGGGGACTAGTCCCCTGTCCTTTGTCGCATAGAAAAAGATATGAAAAGGGACACTAATCACGAGGACATTCGTATTCATCACACCGGCATAACAAGGGCATTATGCCATGATGGAAATTCCCCATCAACCAAATTCTATTAAATATGGATGACAAGGTTTCAAGAGAAGATTCTGGCAAATGCTGAATGTTCAATAGTTGATAACGAATATTATCAGGGTCTGCAACAGAATCGTTATATTAGCTTTCTCAAGATAAGATTGAAGTTCATCAATGGAAAACATACCGTTATAATCTTCAGTATTAGAAGAGTAAAATTTAGTTTTCTTCTTTTATTCTATTTATTGAAATCTACCTACGTAATTCTTAGCAATGTTTGATTTGTTAGATATCAAATGATCTTTCAGATGATGAATACTGGACTTCGTGCTTTTACCTTTAATCCTCTTCGTTATCGGTGTATGAGTGTTGATCTTAGAAACACATTTTCCAAGAATAACGTTTGTTCTGCTTAATGGTTCTACGAGTTTTAGCTCTGGTATCCCTCACATCTTTCAAATTATCAGAAGTAGGATGTCGACGGAAATAATGTTCGGCTTTTCCCTACATTTCCTAGCTTCTCTACAGTCAATATCGAGCCCTGTTTTTCTAATATGTTTAACTCAAGAAGATTAGGGTTTCGTTTCGTCCGCAATTTCAATCAGCAGATCTGAGAATCTGAGGCATCTAAGAAAGAATCTATCTGTAGTGTTGTGAACAAACAGATTCAAAGGTGAGTCGATCGTCTCTGCTGAAAATACACGTTGATGACAAAATATCACCAGCTGAGCGAATGGCTCTTGAATACAGTTAGAAAGTGCACGCTATGTGATATGACTAAGGCCAGCGCGGTCGATTGCAAGCACATGCGAGTTCCGGGTAAAGATTTAACATAAATATACACAGGTTACTTTATCAACGTATTTTCTTGTGGTCTTAAATAAAGTGCAACCAGCGGATGGGAGAGAAAAAGCAAAACCACAAAGAAATCAAGCCTTCAGATTTCTTTTCCCAAGAGAAAATCTTCCGTAATCTTAATCACATGGTACGTGCATTCCATATTGTCTTGATAACAAAATGGGCTATGCGCTTACAAGACGTACCGGGAAAATGTGCCGAAGATGAAGCCGCCTTTTTGTGTATTTATTTTAGTCTTCTTAGACAAATTATTACAAATTCATTATGAATTTGGTCATGATAAGTCAAGCATACAGCATGATTCCAAAGTATCTTTCAGCTAGTCGAAATATCTCGAAACATAGTAAGATAGTAATATTTGCAGTTGCAAATGTAAACTTGTGGATAGAGCGGATAATCTCGCGACGAATTGTGGGAATCAGTGGGATGAATTGTGAACAAGAGCCTGTTGATCCAAAACTACAGCGGACCTTGTTACAATATTAAGGCTTCGTTCATGATGATTTTTGTTATTATATTTTTGCGCGTGAAAGCTATGCTAACTTCAGATTACCTCTTCATGCAATATCTCGGATTGTGCTCGAAGTCAATCATTCTGGCCCAAATACGGTGGATATCTGTGGTGAAAATTGCAACGCTCAATTATTCCAAGTTCGCCGGTTGAAATATATTAACCAAAAGAGCAAACAATAGCGGCAAGAATTTAAAAGAGAACTAAGTGCAAAATATTGAAGCATATTCTAGCGCATTCCTTGCACAAAGGCTCCAATTAAGCCGATGACACGTTCTACAAATAAGCAGAACACGTGTATACAGCGGTGCTATTTTTCTCTTATTTCAACAGTCGCTGACATCTATCGATCACGAAACGCAACTATTAGGGTGAATACCAGGCGGCTAGGGACCGTTTGATAAGAAGCCCTACAATATACGGGTGACCCTGACCTCAAAACCACATAACATTCGAGATAAAATACCAACTCGCGGGATTAAATGAATAACGCTGTTCTACAGATCTTTAGATTAACACGAGCATTGCATATTATCAATCGACTTAAAGAACGAAAGCCATCGCGCTCAGAATTTCCATGTGGTAATTTCACAGAGTTATTATGTCATCCATGCGCTTTGATACATGTATTTAATTCTGCTTAAGCCGGTGCTAGGGGTGGTCGCATCGCAACATCCAATGTGATCACAATCAAAACGTGGCTGAAAAACAGAAACTGCATCACATATTCCGAGAATCACTCGCCGTCCTATGACGTCCTTAAGTACAATGCCATCAGAACGGGTTAATCTGATAAGAAGTCGCTTGACCCTGGCACCGCCTGATATATTATTTTCCTACCATCACTACATCTTATCGATTACTTTTATCTGTATATGGTAAAATGCTACTGGTGTTCACGTCATGCATATCGTCATTTGATCTGAATATAATACACACGGTGTCAGACGTTGCAGACCTGTCACGTACAGCTATTATATTTTCCGTGTTTTTCGATTCATGTCTCTAATTCCGCTTAACCCTAACAACATTATACCCCCTCGCACCAAACATCCTTACTATCTCCAAAACGACATGGAATTGACACTATGAGTCAGAGTTTGGTCTGAATCGCTCTCCATTACCACTGTTGGCTCATCCGTCCGTCAGTTGGATTATATCGTCTTTTCCTTGACCTATTATCTATCTATTTGAAATCGGTAGCTCAGCTACTTACGTTGGTATTTGAAACACCGTTAAAATACATGAGCAGTGTGACTAACGTCACAGGACCTACGAAGTACAGTAGGCATTAGGAGTCGAACGCGAACTGAACTCTTGGAAATCCCCACCCCCAGTTGAAATCCTGCCTATATTAAGATGGGCACCGCCCAAGTCAGAATCGTCAGTGATTTTCATCAAAAATCACCAGAAATTTTCATCAAAAGTAGGTCAGCTCAGAACTTGTTGGTAACAGTCTCCTAATGCGCCTTCATTCCAAAATAAATAACGATCGCCGATTTAATTTTACAATTTTTTAATTAAAGGAAACAGATTGAATAATATAAGTTCAGTAGATTTCAAGCTTTACGTGTGAAAATACATTTGCATCTCTTTAATGGTTTTCAGTGCCCTTGTCCAGGATCAAAACAACTTTTTGAATCACATTATTTTCCCAACAATACAACAAATTTTTATATATAGTACTATAGTAGAAAGGTAGCATTTATGTAGTTTATGGTAATTCAACTCAAGACCAACACCTTCTATGCACAAGATAATAATGATTCTATGTCATTCTCCTGAGCATAACCGGTACAAAGACGAATAAATAGCGTCTCTACATCACGTTGTTATCTAGATATATGAGACAACACATTTTGGGTATCGGCAATCTGTTGAATGTACTATTCCGGTTTTCTTGTTTCACATTATATTCTATGGCGGTTGATCGGTGATTTTCTTCATTGATAAACGTTAAATCACCTCAGCTTCGTTGTGTGAATCGGAATTGCATTGCTGTGACACACCAACACACTCCGTGGCAGTGATTCTGTATCCCCTAATCAAGGAATCAAAATGGATCAAGATTTGAAATGACAAGACAAATTTAGACATATTTTGTTTACACATGTAATTTTTTGTTCAAATTATATCCAAGTGTGATATATAGTCAATATTCAAGAGGTACAAAAAAAACCCAAAGTATGTCCTCATATTTTCACATGATGATCAAAGTTACTTTATCTAGTTAAATTCTACCCAAAGAAAATAAATTACGACCCTTTAAACAGCCGTCATGGCTTTGTTTCACCCTCAGTAAACTTTTATCATTGTTGCTCACACAGACTAATCTGAAGGATGATACCACATCTTTCTTTCTTCTGCTGGGTTATTGCACCAGACTGACTTAATTGGTTGATGTAGGATACTTCACCATGGAGGACTGGAGGACTCAGGTCTCGCTTCCACGATGCACTGCGCATGTATAACAGTATACAAGCTACACAACTGACACCCCTGTTTAAATATTCACTTGTCTTCTGCTGTATTTTGTTAAGTTTGCTTTCTCTTATTAACAGAAGATAACTGTGTGTTTTATATGAGGAAAATGCCGTTAATACAGTCGCTATAATCGAACTTTGTTTTGGAACAACAAAATAATCTTTTGGGATATTTCATATATTTAATTAAAGTGGCTAGATTCCTGCACTAATGCAGACATTTGGTAACGAAAATATTCCTACGAAGTAGGCTACCATTTGCAAATTGTCCGGTAATGAGTGAGTGAGTCAGTCAGTCCATCCGAATCCTTTCGTCGGCAAAATAAGGAGAACCGTTGACATTAGAATCTTAAGGTATATATTGTTATTTCATTGGCGTGATTTTTCTGCCTTTGTGTATCATATTAGTCGTAACGATAAATGTCATCCGGAGAATATTGGCCAGTCAAGCGGATCAGGCGACTGGAATACCTCGATGTATTCTTGGAAACCTCAACTTAAACGGGCACTATACAATAATATTTAGGTGGAATCGCGCGGTTCAAAAAGTACTAGAAGAATCTAAGGATTATTGTATAGGGTGAACTGGACGATGTAAAAAGTACCGGGCGGTGTACCATAAGGTAATGGATCTACAGGTAAAACATGAATAATTTACAAAATCTTGCATCTGACGTCAACAGGCGACATCAGAGAGAATACCGAGCGGTGTACAAAGTACCAAAGGGTATAAGAAAACAAACTGGTACGGAGAAAACTTGAACATTTAATCAGAAATCGATAATAAAAAAGCCAAAAATAGATGAAATGTTGTAAAATAAATGCCCTAACCAGACAGTAACAGAAAACGGCGTATAATATCTCTATCACAGTAAGAACGAAAAGATCACAGCCAGTTCTATAATTTTCTAACAGTATACCGGGGGAGACCGACCAGGAAAGATAGGCAGGATGATTGCAAATCAGACAAATCTGGGACATCACAGGAGATCAAACAAATATTATTGTATAGTGCCCGTTTAAGTTGAGGTTTACAAGAATACATCGAGGTATTCCATTCCCCTGATCCGCTTGACTGACCAATGTTATCCGGATGACATTTATCGTTACGACTAATATGATACACAAAGGCAGAAAAATCACGCCAATGAAATAACAATATATACCTTAAATTTTATTATGCGAAATTAAGCATATTTTATTGTACATAATAGTATATACAACACTTATTCTGTCGTATTTTTGAGGGGCTGGAGGAAATGAAGCTGTAAATGAAGAGGTGGATGACGTCACGGATGACTTCACATCCTGTGACGTCACATCCGTGTCAAAGGTCACTTCCGGGGATGACGTCACTTATGGTCACGTGTTTATATGACGTCACGGATGATTATATATGTGGATAAATCCCCGTCCATGTGACTTCCCAGTCAATACTAATCCCCAGTTTGATTCACTGGGAATCGTCGGGAATGCCCGCTATTCCCTAGGTTAATCTATTCAGAACGTGACGCGAACGTCCGTTGCACGTAGCGTTTGGAATTTTCCTTCAAATACGACTCACGGCGGACGTTCGCGTCGCACGTCGCGTTATGTATTATTTTCAGAGCAGAAGATCCATTTTCCACTTTCCTATAAGCACAAATGTCTATAATGTGGCGTTTTTGATTGGTGACAAATGGCTCTATTCAAGAACAAACTCTATCAGATGTTAAGATATTTTAAATGCAGGAGAATATCGCAAACTAGGTGAATCATAATATACGATGACTGTATACTTAACCTGTCAATGACACAATTGAAATGACAGAAGTCTGCCAGTAAGAGTCCTGCAACTACTGGATCGGTTACAACTAAGAATTTTAAAAGCTTGGATGTGCGGAATACTGGCTACCCTGAATATTATTCTTGGAACATCATGGGGTCATGCTGGCATCATTGAAAACTGTTGACCGCTTCTGTCTGACTGGAAATTAACCTAGTTCTATGTATACTATGATTTATCCTTTTAATTTGGTGATAATGTTATTATATGAATTAGGTGTTTGGATCATGGACGCGAAAATCCTATATTGGACGACGGTTGAATATTGAATGACGGACTAGACGCTTGTGTTGTATTCCATATTATGTCATACTATCTTCAATTCGTGTCACTCTCTAAATTGATATTATTTGTCATAATATCTATATCATATATTTGTGCTGATTTTTTTAACCTTATAAAGTTATGCTGACTATTTTCCACTTCAACAGGGACCATTATCTGCGTTTCTTTGGATTACCATGCCAGTGGTGCATTCAACTTATACTCTGCATACAATATAATCACATAATATTATATAAGTAGGAAAGGCAAATAACATCGAATCAAGTTGAAAATCCTCATTGGGGGATATGAGAAGAACCCGAAGCACAGGGGCGGCGGGGGGAATAGTCTGTGATGTGTATGGGTTTAATAGAAGCATTTAGCTTTAAATTGTTCTAATTGTTTATACACGGAACTAAGCAACAGATTTTTAATTTAAACGCTATGCCAATTGGGTGCCATAGGCAAATATTGCGCGGTAACTGGAAGATTTTGAGACATTATTATAATAACATGACCAAACAATACAGATTATCACTAAATAAATCGCCAATAATAACACAACGAAAGAGGCTATAAAATGTATCAATTCTTCTTTTTCTGTTATGTAAACAATTTGCCGTCGAGGAATCGTTTCTCTTGCATCACCGCTCTTTTCGCCCAGCAGATGTGTTTTATTTTGCAAAATG
>JAVTVY010023181.1:0-85902 GCA_036873755.1 Hanleya hanleyi | reverse complement strand
GAAAACCATGGTTTTCTGTTTGATAACTTAAGTTTTCTGTTTGAAAACTTAGGTTTTCGATTCAATAACTGTGAGTTTCTCATCATTTGGACATTTGGCCTTCCATACATGTAGGCCTACACACTCGCGTGCCATAACATAGACAGCAATGAATTATTGTCATGCAAGGTTGCAGGCAATTTAGGTTGAATTGACACAAAGACAAAATCGTTGGATGTGAATATATTCCATATGAAATTTGCGGAAAAGTTGTAATTAGAAAAATGATCTATATTTGAGAATTTGGTCTTCACAAACTCTCTGACAAATTAATGCCAGGCAAAAGTTTTATTCCTAGAACTTCCTAAATGCTTTCTATCATGTTGATTCGTTGGGACTGAACTGATCAAACATGTCAAATCATGATGATTAATCTGTTAAATAGCCCATACTGAAAACTTTTCGTACTGGATTGTGACAATACAAAATTACACATGATTTGCCTCTGAAATTAGTTTAACTTAATTTAGATAATTCTCTCAGCTTTCTACAACTTTTAAGTTTGCCAGAATCGGTTAAGTAGAAGTCAGTATTTTGAAAACAACTCAGACATTATTTTCTGTGTCTCTCCAAATGTATATAGGACTCAAATTTGACCCAACGACACAGGATTGTTTTTACAAGATCCTGCTTGTATTAGTTCAATATAGAATAGGCAAACGGATTCTATCCCCTGCCCTGGTCACCACATATTGGAAAGTTAGGTAACGCGGGGTAACTTTGACACTGGGACAACTTTGACACCTGTGGAATTCAATACTGGATAAAAATCAGATGTATTATTGAAGTGTATGTACATGTACCCTAGCTTATATAATGCTGTCTAATTCTGTCAGCCTCTAGTAGTGGGAACCCTATTATGTAATCATGATGTGATCAGTGGCATGCATATTCCTACATGATACATATTAATACAGTGAACATGGTGAACACCACATGCATTCTCCTCTCTCTTTGAAGAGTAAGTACATGTTTGCGTTAAATGAAATTATGATAACCATTTGTTTTCAGTCTGATTATGAATTATCTAATTATACATGTTATAACAATAATAAACTTCAACTTTATCAAATGAGTATAAGTTCATAATCTGCTCTAATACTATCTAACACGCAGCAGTCACTGTATGTCATTACTGATCAACACTTTAATATCTGACATAGACCTGCATCCACATTCCAAGTTTTCCCGCCATCGGTTACATTTATGCGTTAGGACCAATTCTGGCTCTAATTTTAACTGGACCGAAGAATTTGCTTTGACCTTTTGGGACATGTCTTGCCTTTTCACTCTGACAAGATTGCCTGGTTTGAATCACAGGCCCGCAAAACAAGAGATTTGGGTGGGGTCAGTGATTCTGATTGGTCAGTCGCGAAAGCTCAATCAGTGCAAGACCTCTCTTGCCGAAGGCATGTCGCTAATGACCATTCAGAATTGAGAACGAAGCCCGCCATAATCTGACTGTTCCTAGATGGACATGATGGACGGACAGTTACGCTGGATTTTGAATCGCTCGGCAAAGGTAAAAAAAAATTGCACAAATTTACTAATTTGACGACGGAAATATATAAAGTGATACTTGTAGAATACGTATGCTGATGTATTTTGTTTGCCGGTAAACCAGGGGTCGAAATATTCAAAATAATTTACCTGTCACAGAAGACAGGTGACCAAAATGTTTACCTGTCACCTTTAAGAATTACCTGAACATGCAATCGGGGTTGAAATTGTCATATACATGTAACTCAAGATTAATGACAAAGTTAGATGTTGCAAGACACTAATAAATTAATGACACCTTGTTTACTTGCACTTATTAGCAGGTGTTTTGAATGAATTGTGTTGAAGATATATTTTGAACACCAAAACAAAATTATTGGCATGCATATTCATACATATTCATACCGTAAACACCACAACATCTTTCTGTTTTAGTTATATTAGGCCACACAAAGTTAATTAATTGGTTCTCGGGCAATGACATTCCAAAAAGTGGTGAGGGAGGCAGGTTTTTTTTTTCCTCAAAATTCCTCTGTATGTGTACATACGAAGATGTTAATTATTCTAGTGATATTGCCCTTAATTAAACAAACTCACACCAAAGCATATTTAGAGGTTTGGATGAAGACGGCCACGGCTTTATTGGCTAACTTAGGCCTTTTTTTTTTTATTAATTGGTTTACGGATTTTTCTGGCAAAAATGTCCAGATGGAGGATGGAAAAAAATAAAAATAAAATCAAGCCTCCACACTTTATTTATTTTTACTTTCTGACAAACTTCTTAGACACGAGAGTCAGAGGGCGGTCAAAAAAAAAATGATATGTCAAATCCAGGTAATAGCCAGTGTAATAATTACAAGACATTTACCAAAAGATCAATGACGGACGTTTCCTTCAACCAAGCGACAATATCAGTCGCTTTGCGTGAAACCAACACTTCAATAGGGGTGTTGACAGGACAAGTCATGTTTCCTGCTGTTATTTTGGACAGACAGGCCGGCAGATATGTCGTCAGTTGTCACTGATCTCCTTCAAGACCAAGTCCCCCACCGTCCCAGCAGTTACTGGACCGACAAAGCCCTTCAAAAGGACGGTCGCGTCCTGTCTAAGAGTCAGTGAAAACCACCGCGAAGCCGAACCCGCCATCTTGGCTTCAAACACTGCGCCGCTGAAATGATGTCATGTCTGGCCCCCGAACTACAGCCGAAGGTAACATGGAAGTCGGAAACCACCACCACTGTAACCAAGGGAAGTAACCCGCCTCCAAGACCAAGATGTCTGCAGAGTGTGAGAGTGTTGAACTCGTGCGAACTCGAGCGTGAAGAATTTATATAAGATGTTTTACGCACAGCAAGTATTAAAATGAGACCAATATTGCGAATTTTATGTTTTTATTCTTCCGACAGAGAGGTCAGCAAATGTGACACGTCGGCGGATACGACAGAAATAAAAAAAAAATCGAAAATCCAATTTTATTTTTATTTCACTTTTGGCAAAATGAAGGTCGGCGGATCCGTAAACCAATCAATAAAAAAAAAAAGGCCTTACATGGTATAGTGTACCAAATCCCAGCGGCCTGATATATACTTTTAGTGCTGACCGTCTGCTATGTAATGACACATCAGCAACCCCCCAGTATGATACATATTTTGTCTCATTAGATACTGTAGCACCCACGCTCCTAAACCCTAGGAGGGGTGACAACATAGAGTGATCAGCACACACTTACCGCTACCCACACCCACACTGGGTAGACAACACGTCCCTCGGGAAACACATCGAATGGACAGCCACATAACCGGATGCCCCGCGGGAATTCGTCAAGGTGGCACCCACCCACTCGGGAAACACATCGAGTGAAGATCACACATCACGTAGACTGCACGTCCGTCGGGAAACACATCGATTGGACAGCCACATAACCGGGTGCCCCGCGGGAATTCGTCGAGGTGGCACCCACCGAATGAGTTCTATCTCATACACAAACTTTCCTAACTGAAACCCCTATCTGCCCGCCAGAATTCGGCCGCGTACAGTAAAATATACATGACGAAACCGATGAGAAAGCCGTGACATTGATGCACACATAACTGTTCAATGTTACAAATGTATTCTTCGAACCATGTCAATCACGAAAGCGTACAATAAATTTGGCAACTGCAAACTGTTTCCGACGAAATCTTTAACTCAGGAGATTCCTTCCTAGTTCCAGCACTTGCTCTTCGTACCTATAAAATATAAGAGAAGAGAATACGAAGCTGCGCATCTGAAAACCCCTCGGCTCTGGGCGCCAGCCATTCATAATGTATTCAATTTAAAACAAGACTTCAGGAACACCAAGCAGTCAAGTAACAAATATACAGATTATGAAAAACGTTTCCGTCCAATCAGAGAAACCGGTATTCATTACATAAGTCTGTTGATGCATCGACGATGTATACCAAATTTTACATCGAACATTTGAAAATTATCTGAGATAGAGATCCCTAATGATTTCGCATAAATTAAAGATGGCCGCCCATCCTTCCCACCACTCAGAGAAACTGATGTGGTTATTCATTGCAAGTCTCTTGATACATAGATTCTGTATACCAAGTTTCATATAGAACACTGAAATGGTATCAAAGATAAACATCATTAAAGATTTTGCATAAATTAAAGATGGCCACCAAGGTTTACGCCCAAGCAGAAAAACCAGAACTGTCTATTGATACATCGATGATGTATACAAAAAACTTTTACATTGAGCACTTGAACAGTATCAGAGATATAGATCATTAATGATTTCGCATAAATTAAAGATGGCCGCCCATCCTTCCCGCCACTCAGAGGAACCGATGTGGTTATTCATTGCAAGTCTCTTGATACATCGATGCTGGATACCAAGTTTCATATAGAACACTGAAATGGTATCAAAGATATATATCATTGAAGATTTTGCATAAATTAAAGATGGCCGCCAAGGTTCCGCCCAATCAGAAACGCCAGAACTGTCATTTATCGTAAGTCTATTGATGCTTCGATGATATATACCAAATTTTACATCGAGCACTCGGACAGTATCAGAGATAGAGATCATTAATGATTTTGCATAAATTAAAGATGGCCGCCCATCCTTCCCGCCACTCAGAGGAACTGATGTGGCTATACATTGCAGATCTCTTGATACATCGATGCTGTATACCAAGTTTCGTATAGAACACTTGAATGGTATCCGAGATATATATCATTGAAGATTTTGCATAAATTAAAGATGGCCGCCAAGGTTTTCACCGAATCAGGGAAACTGGTTTGGTCATTCCTTTGAAGTTTCTTGATGCATCGATGATCTATACCAAGTTTCACACTGAACAGAGAAATGGTACCCAAGATACACAAGATTAATGATTTCGCATAAATTAAATATGGCCGCCAAAGTTTCAAACCAATCAGGTCCAGATTCAATAGGGTTCTGGGTCATGAGCATATGGATGTGCAGTGCAAGTTTGGGGTGCCTAGGGTAAGTCGTTCTAAATATATCTTGGTAACAAGAAAGCTGTGATGGTTTCGCATAAATTAAAGATGGCCGCCAAAGTTTGTAACCAATCAGGTCCAGATTCAATAGGGTTCTGGGTCACAAGCATACAGATGTGCACTGCAAGTTTGGTGTGCCTAGGGTAAGTCGTTCTGAAGATATCTTGGTAACGAGAAAGGTGTGACGGACAGACGGACAGACGGACGGACGGACAGACGGACAGACGTACATGACGACGACAATACCCTTCGGCCAAATTTTGGCCGAGGGGTAAAAACAGCAGCATCTATTCTCTTGAGCCAGGGCATACACCGATTCTACAAATATGATAAGACACATAAACCAGAATATTTCATCACAGCTATTGTTCTGCACAATATAAGATACCCACGGCAGCTGGGCCCACATTATGCGTGCATTTTAACTGCAATAGACAATACTCTCAGCCAAAAATTTGAAGCTAATTAATTTTCTGAGTCAAGGGTGGGCGGGAGGGAAATGTGAAGACGAAATTAATCGTGTGTGTGTTCCACAAAACCCCGACGCGAGAGGCCGATGAATTCAAGGACCCCCCAACAGGAACAATTGCCTATGCAATTCAATCATGTGGCGACAACATGACAACTGCGCAGTCTATCAGACCAAGGGAGGCTACTCTTACCAGTAAATCTCACAACTCCAACTGGGCAGGCAATACAGAATAAAGTGGTTTATCTTTAAAGGATAAACAGTATTATTCTAGTGATATTGCCCTTAATTAAACAAACTCACACCAAAGCATATTTAGAGGTTTGGATGAAGACGGCCACGGCTTTATTGGCTAACTTACATGGTATAGTGTACCAAATCCCAGCGGGCTGATATATACTTTTAGTGCTGACCGTCTGCTATGTAATGACACATCAGCAACCCCCCAGTATGATACATATTTTGTCTCATTAGATACTGTAGCACCCACGCTCCTAAACCCTAGGAGGGGTGACAACATAGAGTGATCAGCACACACTTACCGCTACCCACACCCACACTGGGTAGACAACACATCCCTCGGGAAACACATCGAATGGACAGCCACATAACCGGATGCCCCGCGGGAATTCGTCAAGGTGGCACCCACCCACTCGGGAAACACATCGAGTGAAGATCACACATCACGTAGACTGCACGTCCGTCGGGAAACACATCGATTGGACAGCCACATAACCGGGTGCCCCGCGGGAATTCGTCGAGGTGGCACCCACCGAATGAGTTCCATCTCATACACAAACTTTCCTAACTGAAACCCCTATCTGCCCGCCAGAATTCGGCCACTAGAATGTGTCTATAAACACATTCACCCATCAAGAATTCTACCTGCCTATTAATTTATTTAGTTTACAAATGCTTGAAATCATTCGCTCTGAGAATGGCATATACTAAGGAATTGCGCATTCTACTTAAACCTAAAAGGTGAATTTTTATTTCAAATGCCGTGACCACATATATGGCTAACACGTATTCATGTGGATATGAATGCACACTTGAACAGACTGCGAAGCACGATTCTTACTGAAACTTCCACTGGCAATGCCAAAAAGTATGCTATGTCATGCTTACTTACGGGTGCTCTTGGTGTGAAACCCGACCACTGTCAAGTGTTCGATAACAGGCCCATTTCAGCATGGGGCCCAAGGCCAGAGCTATATATTGTGACATTTTCAGCCAAACAATAACACTTGAAATACAGCGAATAGGTGCAATGTATAACACTGGCACAAAATCACCCTACCCACATTGACGTGACCATGTCCACAAATGGACTACACTTTTTCTGCCCAAACACCACCGCCAATTCAATTCTGTCCTAACACCACCGGCAATTCAATTCTGTCCTATATATACTCCTGGACCGTGTGTTTTACCGTGGGGAATTGGTCTACTGAATACAAGATTGGCTAATTCTGGAACAATGCATGATATGGCCGGTGCACTTTCTGAGTGCTCTCACTGGTTGATGAATGGCATGAAACCCAAGCATACTCAAGTGTTTGGTAAATGGTCAGAGGCCCAATCAGACAAAATACAGCATGTCATTAGAGACTGGAGATAAATCAACTGGCATACTGGCCACCATTACCTATGTGTACTACATATGTAGCTGCAGAAATGTTGCTCTCAAAAGTCAAAGCCATGCAGTAAGTCAAGCTATTCCAGATATTATTGGAATAGTTCCTCATATCTCCAGTTTAACTGACTACAGAGAGAGAGAGAGAAATAAGGTTTAATGTCGCGTTTAGCAATATTTCAGCTTCATAGCGACAAACAAAATTCTAAGTACTCCAGTCAATAACTTAATAATCCAACGCTTTAAAACATACACACATTAAAACTTATGTAACAGCCCGATTTCTCTGAAATAACCCAAGATGCAATCTCCCTCACCCGACTAAAATGATCTTCCAAAGTAGTCGCGCGATAAAAAACGTGTCTTACAATCTTAGAATCTATGCATTCGATAAGAATATGTTTCACCGTGAGATCATCATGGTATGGAACACACATGGGACTGGCTTAATGTTCGTGAGTTAACTGGCTACATACTGAGATGTTCAATAAATAATATTTGAAGTCCCTGGTTTCCGAGGATGAATATTTTTTTTTTTTTTTTTTTTTTTTTTTTTTCCAAAGACTTTAAAAAGAATCCAGTATTTTGGGGACTAAAGTTGACCTCTGGATTACATGTACCTCCTTAACGCATGTTACCGGTTATTTCTCATCCTCTGTATACGATATATACAGTGCAGTGCAGTCTTATTGTACAAAACCACAAAAGTAGCCTTCTACTGTAATCTGTCAAGCAGAATGCATGAGGACCACAAACACTTGTACAAACAATTCAGCAGAATGAGAATCCTGACATCATTCTTACCGACATGACCGTCCTCTGCCCATCCTACTCAGAGTGCAAATACAAATACCTACAACTCATTACCACAAGCAGTTCAACACAGATTGGCATGAATTAACAGGCTCTGTCTCATTCCATCAGAGGAAAAACTAACTTTAACTTTGTTGGCATGACAAACACTATAGTACTTCATTTCTTATCTCATCATATCTTCTGCAAGCTGCATATGCTTTGTACATTGACAAAGAATCCTAACTAACCTAACCACATCTTCACAACATCAAGGTTGATTTTTTGAGCCAAAACCTTGACCATCTTGCATAGCAGACCACCGTGACGTTTCATCAACTTTTAATATAAACGAATCTGTTGTAACAAAATGGTTATGTGAAACAAGTGATCAGATTGGTCAATATAAACAGGATGTTCCTTTGCTGATTGGCTGAAATTTACAGTTTAAAATTTCTATGAACAGGATTCATTACCATGTGTACCACTGGTATTTACGATAGAAATACCCTAGCTTGGCGAGGATGAACTAACCATGGTAAACAGGCCAATTTTGCAAGTTTCCTTCAAAATCAATATTCAGTATCTCATAATTTCCTCCAACGTCAAACATTAAATTAAATCATCAAACCTGCATGGGGATAGGGTCAAAGTGAAACTGCGGGTGCATGGTGCAAAATAGCACATTTGAATGGAAACACTGTGATAGAAACATACCTCTCCTATACCTGGTACGTATACTGTGATACTATGATTCAAATCAAGCCTATATACTTAACTGCTTTAGGAGAATGAACTCTCACCCCGAGACTGGGATGAAGAGACAAAACGTACTGCTCTTCTTTAGTTGCCCGTTATGTACCACAAAACTCAAATACTCGTACTCAAATCAATCACAATTCAAGTCACTCCAAGACTGTTACCAAATTACAGCTCTCCAAATTGTCACTGTGCCATTGATTCAATTCACACTTGTACACTAACTTTTACCTTATCATTCTCGTTGAATGTATATATATGAAGAAAATACGACACTCTAGTCCACACAGGCTGAATATTACCTGCCTATATATATTATAGTCAAGTATATGCAACTATGCTGAACTGGGATGAGTGAAATCCAAATACATGTAATAACTATAATGAGACAAGGGCAGTACTTCAATTTTAGGTATGATGATACTGAAATAACTGAAATAGCACTCAGCTATATAATATATCCATTGGATTTGCAGACTCCACTTTAATTTTCTTACAGCATCTGAACAATAGATTCCTAAAAACATGCCCCATCAGCAAAAACGATAAAACTGCATGCTGATAATTGTTTGAGTGATGCATTAACTGATAAAAACTTGAACATTTAACTCGCCCCATTTAAGTCATTTGCCCTGGCAAATTCCAACAGGGAACATGCACACACCAACTACAGTTGGCGCTACTTCAGAAGACCTGTGTTTTCGTATTTTCAGCCAAGAAACGGTACTTCACAGATTATCGTCGCCAGACAGTACTAGGTAACCATTAGCCCAGGAATGGCTGTAGTCTCGAATGACTGTGTGTAGGGAAAACAGCCACGCCCACCTACACAGCAAAGGTGCTATCGCTAGGTAACCATCACAGGTGGGAGGGAGCTCATGTGAACACAAGTGAACAAGAACTTGTTATAACTCCAAAACTGAGATTGGGGAACCCCCAGAAGAAGAAGTTTATCTGTTCATCATAAATACATCCCCGCTTGAGTTGTTGAATTTCCAAAACAATGGTAGTCACTAACAACAACAACAATTAGTAACTATTTACCCCATATTTAGTTTTGTCACAGACATACACTCACCAACCCTTACAGAAATTTAAGGTTGCGGGGAGCTCCCGCTAAGCTCCCGGGCTCATATGTTAACTTGTGCGAGCTATCCGCTACCTTGCGCGAGCTATCCGCTACCTTGCGCGAACTAGTGCGAGCTAACCAGCAGATCGCGAGAGCCAGCGGGAGCTACCCGTTAGCTCGCGTGAGATACCCGCTACCTCGCGCTCACTATCATAGATTGTTTCTAGTACTCACCGCAAGTTTGCGCTACCTACCATCATCGCAGAGTTTCAAACCTGCTAGCTCGCGAGAGGTAGCGCAAGTTTGCGGGAGCTATCGCAAGTTTGAGATATTTGATAGTCTCTGTATTCTTGAGATTCCACACCATTACTATTCCTGTCCAGCTATATAGGCCTTCCTTAAACCAACATCTGGAAAATCTGGGTCAGTCTCCTGACCAGTGTGTAGGAATACATAATAAAATTTCAAAGTTCCCTTCCACACAAGGCCAAAAAATCTGTTCTATGCAGTGCTACAGATATTTACTTATGTTTTCACGTTCTTGTGAATGATAAACTTTCTTTAGATATGGGATTAGTGCCCTTTTATCCTTGGTATTTCCTGCCCTGGAAATGGACTACTTTTGAACGGGGAGGGATGGTGTGTGATGCAGTCAGCATTTGAAAAATTGGAGGGAGAAGCTGTTATACATCTCAGTTCAATGGATGTATCTATAAGAGAGACTCATTTCATGTTGTTTCATTAGTTTCTGGTAAGTACATGCTCTTTTAAATGATCAAGCAATCATAGCTGAGTTTTGCCTGAAGTGAATTAACATAGTGAGAGTAGGAGAGGGTTTAATTATGAATTTTCTAACTTAGACCTGGTCTAGAGTATAAGGCATATAATGCATTTAGTAATCCACTAAAACTCACCTCATGTTATTTCTTAAAGATGAATAGCAATTCAATTTGGATTCACTTGATACCAGTACTAGGCTATTTCTTAAGCAAAATAAATGGATGGTCATTATTCAGTTAACCCATGGTTAACTTCAATTAGCTATAAAACTTTTAATTTTATTGGATAGTTAATTTACCTTTTCGCAAAATTCAGATCTTTTCCCCTAATTTGTTCTGCATGTTTTCAAATAGCTGGTATATATATAGTACATGTATGCTCACCCTGTCTTTGTTCTGATCTTGACCTACATAATGAATTTGTGAAATTGTAGGCTGAACCAGGGTCACTGATTTTGTGGATCAAGTTTGATAGGTCGCTGGCTTGCGCAACCTACCACTAGCTTGCGCCACCTACCACTAGCTCGCGCAACCCTACAACAGTAATACAACTCTGGATCTTCGTTAACTAGCGCTGGCTACCATGGACAGCCGCAAACTAGCAATGTTTCAAATGGGAGCTTATCGGTAACTCCCGGCAAGGTAGCAGCTTGCGGGGAGCTAGCGCAAGGTTGCGGTGAGCTATCGCGAGCTTGCGGGGAGGTATCGCGAGCTCGCGGGGAGCTAGCGCAAGCTCGCACGGAGCAGGAGTGGGGAGCTGGCGCTCGCTCGCAGGGAGCTACAATCGGGAGCTGGCGCAAGCTTGCGCTAGGTTGCGGGGAGCTATCGCTACCTTGCGGGAGCCAACCTGCCGGCCTTATCGGGAGCTAGCGCAAGCTCCCAATGTTTCAAATGGGATCTTATCGGTAGCTAACATTGTAAGCTACCGCAAGCTAACTCCGCAATCTCTCCGCAATCTCTCTGCAATCTTAATTTTCTGTAAGGGAAGTTACTTGGAAATCTTCCAAGTTGTCCTGTTCAGTCCATCAACTGTCCACATGGTACAAAGGTTCCTCGATTATTTATGTACCACGTATTCCAACCGTTGAAACACTGACAGCACTTGACCGAGTTGATGGTGTTTGACCTCAATCGCACTCACTGCATGGCGCTACCGCGTGCCACTGTACACAGCCGTACGGTACCCCACAGGCAACACAATCTGAAAAATAGTGTAAATAATCAAATATTTCCGCTTCGTGGACTTCGCCTTCAGTTAAAAAACTAATTTCTCAAACCCGATGACAAGATGGATAGCAACAAGCTTGACCAAAAATACAGAAAAACTCCAAAAATGTGAAGACGAAATTAATCGTGTGTGTGTTCCACAAAACCCCGACGCGAGAGGCCGATGAATTCAAGGACCCCCCAACAGGAACAATTGCCTATGCAATTCAATCATGTGGCGACAACATGACAACTGCGCAGTTTATCAGACCAAGGGAGGCTACTCTTACCAGTAAATCTCACAACTCTAACTGGGCAGGCAATACAGAATAAAGTGGTTTATCTTTAAAGGATAAACAGTATTATCTGTAAAATGAATAAAATATATTTGTATTTTCATGGGTTGCTATGTCATGCATGTTGATGACTAACTCAATGAGGAAATGGTCTGAATTTTTCTGAGATTCTACTGAAGGTCACATCTGATGCTGTTGTTTCTTCATTGACAACTGACAAGAGAGAGTGGACTACTGATTTCAGGAAATCTGAAACTTTCAATTTTTATTCAAACTGAACGAACAATTTTTCACCCAAACTCTGATTGAAGCAGAAACTACGTCATGTACATGTACAGTGCTTCGGATTTGAAAAATCCAGAAGAGCTAAAAATCGCTCTTCTAATTTTGTCAAGAAGAGCGATCACGCCTCTAAAAAAACCCTTCTAAAAACTAGAGCTATTTACGAGAATGGGGATGTAGCTAGTAATTCCCATTTTATGATTCTTCTTGCAAGAAAAGTATTAGTATTATTTTCAAACTTCTTAACATTATGAAATGCGACATCAATATTATCTGACAATCATGTATGAAATGTTGATAATAAACGTAAGTGAAACCAGTTATCCCTGATGTGTTTCATTGTTATCCCTTTATTTCTTTCTGTGCCTTTCCTCGGATTCTGCGATGTTTGATTTTGCGCCAAACTTCTGTTACGGTACCATGCCGTTATCGGCCGTATACGATAGAACACCACCAGTGTTCCGCCTTTCAAATGTTTCTAGTCTAACTGTTGGTGGAAGTTTTGTAGCCATTTCGCTTATTCGCGGCCACAATCGATCAAACAAATCCCAAAATCAGACGAGCGCGCCAACAACAATATGTCCGTCGACACATAAACACACAGCTGTATCCGCCGCTGTGACTGGTCACTATTTATCCAATTATAAGCGAGGACATTTCGGTCCTCGGTTAAATCCGAACCAAGTTTAACTCCTTTGCCAGAAGAGCTCACACACTTCCGGATTTCGTGATCGAAACGTCTTGCGTTTTCATGGAAAGTTATTAGAGGTAAATAAAGATTATTCCATACGATAAATTCAAGAAGCGCGAAAAAAAGAGCCTCTAAATTTTGATTCAGGTGCGCGATTGAGCGCTTTCGCTCTCGCGCTTCTTAAATCCGAAGCACTGATGTATCTCATTTATAATAATATAAACACTCTGGTAAGCCACACCTGTACATAATGGTTGTAGCTCAGACTCCGATTCCTGCCCTTAGTTATCAAACTGCGGGTAAATTCTGTAGAAATATATTTACAGAAACAGAGTTTCGGGTGTACTGAAAATAAATTCAGAAACAGCCATACTGAGGGATACCCACATAGCGGAAGGATTATCCTATTACAATGAAGTCAACTCTGCTAGTCACAAGTTACTTCTTGGAGAATGATGGCTAATAATTCCTATATGTGAACTGACTTGACTTTTGTGGTGTATATAAACATATCATGCCGTCAGTAAAATACTGAGAAGATCTGATCATGTTGATGACATGTTATGATCTGCGTTGAGACTCCCTGACGAGTTGATCGCTAATTCGTATAATATGAATTAAAAAAACAACCCGTTACTCCCATGCTCTGTTTCTGTAAATATATTTCGACAGAATTTACCCGCAGTTTGATAACTAAGGGCAGGAGTCGGAGTCTGAGCTACAACCATTAATGTACACAGGGGTTATTCTTGACAAAAGTTTTTCATCTACTCAATTTCTGAATTTAATAAAACTCAATTTTTTTCGCGCGCCTTTGGCGCGCTAAATAATGCCTAAAACTCAATTTTTCCCGATTTTCATCGAATGAAGTATGAAAACTCAATTTTCCCCAATTTTCATCGAATGAAGTGCGAAAACTCAATTTTTAGTGCCTTTTCATCTTAGAAATAGGAATAGCATGCAAAAAAAATACATGCAATACCCCAAAAAAAAGAGAGTGTGTACGGGCGTTTCAGAGGTATATTTCTTCCAGTGTAAATCTAAATGATGAAAAATTCTTCTGTGCTTGAAAACAGCTGATGCATACACAGGTTTGCAGTATGCATCTCAAATGTCAGTTGTATGGCCAACATTTTGGTTGGCTTTCAGAAAAATGAAAATAAAATGCGCCCTCCATCACGTTTTTTTTCACATTGTGTTGTTATACCGAACCGACGTGTTGTGAAAATCAAAGTTCTTGTCTCGCATTTTCGATTACATAATCTATTACAAAATCTATTCATGGAGACACTTTATTTCTTGACATCTGGCAGCTCTACATATATCATCCCGCCTACTTTCACTTTCAGCGACGTGCAAATGCCTGCGTCTGACTCTCCCCATTTACTGGAGTTTATTATTGATCATCGACGAGGAGTCAACTGTATGAATGTCTCCATGCATAGATCTTTATTCAGTTCTTTATTTTTCTAAGTTCAGTTTTTCAGCATTTTTAACTGTTACGCTGCGGCGAGTCGTTCAAACTGCTCTCGTCTTTCTATACGAAAAATGCGACGAGCCTTTGCTTCTGCCAATGCGAGTACAGCGATGTACCATTCTGAAATCGCTTTTTTCAAATTTACCAAGCATGAAACTCGATAAAAACCATACATATATTGTTAGCTAAGCCTGATTTGATTTCTTGAATGTAAACTTGATATTCTGTCTCAGAATAACGAAGTCGGGAGGAAGAAATAAAAATGAAAAATAAAAAAAACACCAACGGAGATTTCCATAAAACGTTGTCGAGAAGCCGCCCAGAAAATATAAAATACTCACAGAAAACCCCTTCAAAATATATGATTCTTTGGTATAGTTGAAGTACAGAAGCTCAGTTTATATTTCCAAAGTGCGGGTTTCGATTAAATCCGCTAAACAAACTTTATTTTCAAATTTCTTTCGAGCTTCTGCGCCACGTAATTTCGTTGCGATGAGATAAAAATGGCGTTCCCTCAGATCAGCTTGACCCAGTTGAGCGCTTCGATGTAGGTCACGTTACCCCGCTTGTCCAATCAAGGTAACCGATACAGGATCGGCTGTTACCGTTACTAGAGAAACGGGAAAACACCCCTTGCAGTTTTTCGATGTTATCGTCTGTTTGATTGGCCATCGGTCGTAATCACGCATTCAATCAGAAACTACAAGGAATTCCCTTTCCAATGAAACGTCATACGCCCGCATGCAAAGACAAAACGTAGGCTGTGCGTATAACAACAACAACGCACACATCGGTCTTCCACCACGTGAGTGGAGTCTTTTCTTTCTTCTCCCGAGCTGTATTATCTTTGCATTTCGTTACAGAAACTCAATTTTATTGAAGGAAACTCAATTTTTTCGCGCGCCTACGGCGCGCGAATGAACGAAAAATCAAATACTCAATTTTTTCATGGAAAACTCAATTTCCAAAAAAACGTCAAAACTCAATTCTTATTTGTTTTTCATCGGGGTTACCCCGATGAAAAACTGTCAAGAAAAACCCCTGTGTACATATGTGTGGCTTACCGGATTGTTTATATTATTAATATATTTGCCGATGTGAAGATCCTCTGAAATGTTCCAGTATTTGATGAATTAACTCTTTCCCCCATATAAGCGGGTTTTGACGCATGTTCGCCTAACCCATGAAGACGCATTTTGACGGATGTTCGCCAAATCCATGAAGACGCATTTTGACGTGTCACTGAGTTCCCATGTTATGGATTACTTTGCAATTTTTTCGCGTTTACTTTGAGTGAAACATTATTAAAACTATGCATTTTCAGAAAGCCAAAATTTAAATAAATCTGACTAGTATACGGTTGGTTTGTTTTGTAATACGGGTAAAATGAAATCAGGAGAGGAAGAAAAATAAATGACGGAAAATGCGCGATTCAACACCAAATGAGTTTGGTATGATCTAAGATAAACGTTCGAGAAATAGTAAAATCTGCTTCCATATTCCTGAATATTTCACGTAACGCGAGCATAAACTACCAAAGTATCTAACCTTGATGACTAGCTCGTCAAATCTGCCCATCTGAGTTTATTATAAACATTTCCCGGGACCTGTTGATCTCCCATTTTAAAATTTATCCGCCATTCTTTTGCCCCGCTGTGTTTCGTGGCGGTTTCGTGGACCCGTGGCCATGGCGACCACGTGCAAAAAACCGACTGCACCAATCACGCGAGGCCTCTGAAAAGGTCGCTCAATGTCGCTCAACCATGGGCCAATGAGTGATGCTGTTTTACTTCACCTTGTTACCAGCCTTCGTTCTCCTTTAACTGTTACGCTGCGGCAGGCCCGGTAGAGTGGCCGCAGTGTAGACTGCGGGGGGCCCGGGAGAGTGGCCCTGAACTTATCGGTCTTCGCGTACCATTGTCTAAAATCGATATTTTCAAATTTACCATGCATGAAACCTGATAAAAACCATATGTATATTGTTAGCTAAGTCTGTCTTGATTTTCTAGATGTAACTTTCATATGCTGTCTTAGAAGAACGAAATCGGGAGAAAGAAATAAAAAAATAAATAAAGACCGCGAGGGGAGATTTTCATAAAATCTCGCCGAGAATGCCGCTCAGAAAATATAAAATACTCACGGAAAATCCCATCAAAATATATGATTCTTTGGTATATTTGAAGTATAAAAGCACAGTTTATCTTTCCATAGTGTTGATTACGATGAAATCATCGTAACAAACTTTATTTTCACATAATTCTGCCAACTTCCTCCGCGAGTCGCCATTTCCTACGTCGTAATTTCTTATGGAAAATTTCCAGTACAACGTCTGGGCCAATGAACGACCTTTATTTCGGCCACGTGGAGGCTTTGTCCAATCGCGAGACTCATTGCTTCCAGCTCTGTGAAAGGGAAATCCCGCTATCGTTTCCAAATCCGTCACCATCGCGTGTTTTCATTGGCCATCCATCAAAGTAATGACTATTTATAGAAAGAACAAGGATTCCCCTTGACAACGAGACCTAGATCTTTCGAAATGGCGGTCAGATAGCGGAACACGACCGTGCTGAAGACAGCCAAAAAAAGCACGTTTTTCGAGCGTTATTTCGCTGAAAATCGTTGTTTTTGACGATAATAAGGTGAAGTCAATGTAGCCTCTTACAATAAAATGTATTTACAATGACAATTTTAAATATTTCAGCATAAAATAAAATAAAATAAACGTTGACCGAACTGTTACGAACCGGCTTCTACGAAAGGCAAATCTTGACACACACACATGAATGATATTTTTGCTCATAAAACCCGGGTGTAATAGTGTAATACATCGTAAAAATGGGAACTTTTGCAGTGCACCATAAAGAAGAATTCAGCAGCGTAACAGTTAAGGAAGTATATGGGACTCTTTCAGTTATAGCTCGTTCTATACCTGCCATCTCATGATGTAACTGCGAAATCCCGAAAATGCGACAATTTCTTCGCTTTTTTCGTTATTTCCAACAGATGGAAAGCAAACACAAAACATTTTTTCGCAAGATTACTTATTTTTAGATTAAACTTTGCTGATATTGATATAAAACGTGAACAAATTACGTAGAATGGGCCTGTGGGAGACCATTGATAAATATTTTTCCACATGACATGGGACATAAAACGGGATATTTTACATCGCTGGAAACGTGTGAAAATTGAAATCAGTCCATGGGTTAAAGAGCTACGCCATTACAAATCTGTTATGGGTCAGAGAGAGAAAATTCCCCACAAGTCTATGGGGGAAAGAGTTAACAGACACCACGCGCTCGAATGTTTCAGATTTCAACTCCTCTGACACGTTCATTTTTTGAATGAAAAATATAACGAAATAAAACTATAATCCGAGAAGATATCTGTGAGAACATCGCGCAGTTTCGGCAGACATTTGCAAATGTTCAAATACCTGGAAGAATCATACGATTCCTTGAGAAATCTGACGAATTCACGAGATATTTTCTGTCAAATTTTCTGTCAAGGTACAGGTATATATCCATTGTTGAGAATTCCTACGATCGTATACGTTTGGTAAATTTATTTCCCAAATATTCCGCTATTGTCCGACACCAACTTGTCAGAATTTCCCTCCATCTTTTCTGTTTTGATTTCTCTAAACAAACCCGCGGTGAATGAGGCAACCCGATTGGCTCGCCTTGTGACGTGAACGCTCTTATCCAATCCACTTGCCCAAAACAGCGGGCTTATCAGAAAGATCGTTTCGTGAACACTGTTTTCAATCCAATCAAATCTTTCGTTTCACTGGCCATCCGATGGTGATTGTACTACGAGAAGAAAGCTGAATGAATGGGCTTTACAATGATACGTCATTCATTGAAATCGGTTCAGGGAAACGGAGCACGGAGTCGGACGCGATTGAATCAGACGAGAAAAAAAACACTTCTGCTTCATTATTTTGCGCGTAATATAATCACTATCAACGGAATTTCTACCAGATAAAAACGTTAATTTATAAGTTATATGTGGATGAAATAAAATGAGGAAATTATCTTTATCCTGGGAATGGATACTACAATCAGCTATAAATTTTACCAGCCAGAGATTACGTACATCTGAAACCAGACCATGACAATTTCGATGTTATTTTTGTTGAAGGATTTTTTTCAAACAGATAAAAACATGTTTTCATGAAATTTGCATGCATAATTTCATGTATATAATTATAAAAATAACACAAACACAATTTCTGATGCTTGTGTATTTCATGGAGATAAAAAGTTTCAAATTTTATTCACTTTCATAAACAAAATATTTTTGAAATGAACTTTTGGTCGACAGCTTCTGTGATGGACATTTGTGCACTGCACACATTGAGACTCAGCTGTGGAGCTACTGGTATTGAGGCCAGAAATGACGCTCGGTACTGAATAAGTTAACAGGTTTTTACCTCCAGAGGCAGAAGAACTAGTGTCCGCTGACGTCACGATTCTTCAAACATGGAGGCCTCTATGTTGTTCCAGTGTAACGAAGTTAAAACATTTGGTACTGCTTTGAAAAAATTGTAAAAAAATATCTGATACACGATTTGGATTCTATGAAGAAAAAGCTTTAACTGGCCATGCACGGTTCACCAGAGTTTACGTTCCCTTTAAAAGGTTTTGTGTTTGTTCTTGCCCAATTTGGCTAATTTTGGAGATAAAGATTTGTCAAAGCTACCCCCTTTTACCTTATCTGAGAGGCCAACATGTTGACATGATGCAATGTAACCGGTTCTGTCGGGTGTTATTAGGCGGATTCCATTATAAAGTAGTCCACTTTTCTGTCAAATTGTCTGTCCAACCAAAAATTGACATTAGCAACTTTAAAAGTAAAAAAAAAAAAAAGTCTGTGACATGTAATGTTTGCTAAGCCAACCCGGTTGTGTAATATAAGCATATGTGAATATAAACAGTTTTACCCTGTACATTCCCTATCTGCATTATAATAGAGAGACAGAAATGTAAATGTTGCTAATGTCATTTGTCTGTCAAACTTTTGTCAAATATTCACCACGAATCAAATGTCAATTAAATTATTCAAGGAAAGATTTACCATGGCACTAGCCTGACCTTATTAACTGTTACGCTGCTAACTTGTTTAGCATTTGTGCATCTAAAAGTGTTCATTTTTCTAAATTTACTCCGTTTTTTTTTTAATTATCGTACTTTCTCCTCCCATTTGTTTTCTGCTGATTGATAATATATAAAAATAAAAAGCTCCATTCAAAGATTGTGAACTTCGCTTACAAAATATCATATATCTTATTGGGTTTTTAACATAATTTTAATAAAAATAATAATTCCAAAACTTGTATCATCACGAATACTGCAGGCCCACATGGTGGGCCCGCAGCACACTACACTGCGGCCACTACGTGTGGCCCCCAGCAGCGAGACAGTTAAGATATATATGTACTATTGTTGGTGTATTAAATACAAATACATGGATACTGTGGGTGTTTGAAAAATGTTGCTAATGTCATTTTTGTCAAACTCCCTTGACAGACATGACATTAGCAAAATTTTGAAAAGGCCCTATATTACAGCATGGGTGATGTCCTACACTGACATTGGTACAGATACATATTGTGATTGGCCTGATTCCACTGAGCATATGCAAGTGCTTGTCTAACAGGAAATTTCTTGTAATTATACAAAATAGATTTTGAGGCAAAAATGACATTAGCAACACAAAAGTTGCTAATGTCATTTGTGTTTTGTCCCGCCAAATTAAAAACTGTACAAATAATTCATAGGGGCACCTGTTTATTTTCATCTTATGCAATTCGTTGCTATGTTTTGATTAGTAAAATACAGGGCACATTGTTTGTTTATGATATTTTTGAATTTATAGGTGTTGCTAATGTCATGGTCTGTCAATGACAGACAGAAATGGGACATAGTCAGTGGCCTACTTTATTTGAGAATCTGCCATTACCTCTTTGCCCCATGATGACGCCATTTGACGCCCCTTTCTAAACCATACAGGCTTTTCTAGGCTGCCCCATAGACCTTTTCGATGATCACCTGTAAATTTTCAGGTACAAATCTATTGGAGGACTGGGGTCAAAGGTTTATTAATTTTTTTTATTACTTTTACAGCAAACAAAATTATTGAATGAGGTTAATCAATCATTTTCAGGGCTTCGTGTTTAGAATTAGTGCGCGAGCTAAAAATAGCTCACGTCAAAATATTTAGGAGAGCGTATTTGAAAGTCAGGCGAGTGATTGCAACATAATACAACATAAAATATGACAGTTTATGTGAGCTAAAAATCACTCTCATGACATGAATTTACGCGAGTGTTTGTGTGCAGGTGAGCTATCACTCACGCTAAACACGAAGCCCTGTATTTTATTACATAAGGCGTCAAATGGCGTCATCATGGACTAGGAAGGGGCGCCAAATGGCGTCACCATGGGGCAATGGTAGTATGAGTCTCCATGGCCGGCAAAGAGTTAATGTAGAATAAGTAGGCCTACTCATTTCCTTTTTTTGGCAGATCCATCAGAACGGATGACTTCCCTGAGTGTGGTGGATAGAGGGGTCAGCATTGTCTTGAGTGAGTACTGAACATTGCTTTGAGTAGATTTTGAATGGATCCACTGACATCTGCAGAGACGGGACCCGGGGGGGGGGGGGGTCGACCGTGAAGAGGGGGATAATTTATACTCCTTCTGTCGGAAAGAAACTAGTCACAGGGTCACATTATATATTTTGATTTCGACTGTGAACACAACCTGAATGACTGTCTTTATGCGATTAGGTTGTCAGAAAATATTTTGAGGTCGATTTTGCAAATATCTAAAGCTTTTGCACAAAAATAATATTTGCCGATCATTTACTTTCCCTACTAATAATTCCCAATATAGCTTTCAATTAATCTATGCTGCCGATAGCATGATGTACATCTAGGGTCAATGCCCATGCAATGAAACAACGAACAGAATGTATTTTGTGCATGCTGTTCAACATACATCATACTTAAATTTCAATTTCAAACTTCTCACGGACTACTATAACCTCGAAGTCACTGCGTCATCACTTTCCTAATCTGTTAATATCTTGATTACTTCCACTAATGACTAAAGCCTGTAACGAACCGGTCACCGATACGACAATCCACAGCATTAATTGAGACACGTGCGTTTTAGGGGAAATGCGATGCACACTGCACAGGTTTTTACTCTCATCTGTGAGTGAACAAATCCGTTCTAAAGTTATTTAAATTTCTCTGACAATTTATATTTATAATATCAATCGATTAAATTCCGGTACGATAAGTACTTCAGACATACAACTTTACTGATACTGTTGTTCGATAACGAAATGCTGGCAACAGCTGAAAATGAAAACTGCACGCCGGTGCCTCACGGGGCTGAGACTTTACAACAACAACACATGATAAATTATCGGTGACGGTGGCAATCTTTTTCACAAACCGATGAGTACTGTCTTCAGAATTATATGGGTAATTCCATGAAATGGGGGTACCAAAGTGTGACATAAAAACCAATTTTGAAAAGATGTCAATTCCTGGCTGCACTAAGTCAGGGATAATATTGATATACAGAGATTCGGAAAACATAAGAAAACGGATAATATTCCACAATTTGGGAGAAAAATAAAATAATGAAGTTGCGCATGTAACGAGGACACCAAACTATATTCAAAATTCATCACATACATGTAACATGTTAATTTAAGTGTCAAATAGAATAAAAACCTGATCAAATTGTTAGAATATTGAATCCTATTCTTAGTCAGCATATTTAGTGACATTCACTGCCTCAATTCAATTAAGTGGTGCGTGTAACATGGACACCAAAAATGTCTTTGTGTCCTTACGCATACATCATGTGAAATCACCATACTAGGTCGCTATCAAACTCGAGACTTTACTATCAAACTGATCATGGCACATGAACATTTTATATGTAAGACTGGTCTTAGTTTCACTTTCGTTCTTCTGGAATCAACATTTGTTTGTCACACATGTAACAAAGTGGCAAAGGTAACTGTTCAGGACACGAAAAAGCACAATACTACCTACCCGCTATTATTTGCAATTGTCTCATTATATGACATCTACTCTAAAGTGGCTCCACCAGCCATGTCACAAATTTTGGGTTCCATTGCTGCACATTGTAAATCATGTCAAAAAAAACATGAATTGCAGGCAAGCACCTAAAAGGTGCGTGGACCCCTCAGCCTGTTTTTTTTAGTCAAGTAGGATCAGGGCTGCATCTAGAGCCAGTTTAGTTTTGGAAAACATAACTCAAATGAAACAAAAAACGAAAGTGTTGTTGTTGTTCAATTTGAAAGGATTTCTGAAGGAAATACTCCCAGAAAAAGCTTCTGGAAGCCTCAATATCGATCCGATTGCATAGCTGGGTATTGAATTTCATGTTAATAAACCTCTGTTTTGTGATTGATCACAGGCTCTTTGCGCTGAAATTCACTTAAAAAAATTGGACCCTCAATAATGAATTACGAAAAGGAACTGGGAGTTTGGGATCGGAACCTGCAAAAAATCCCTGGATACCGTATATAACAGACTTCGGTTTCATGTGAGTGGTGTGCTGGGATTACAGCATGCAAGAAAGTGTAGCTTTATCAGTGGCAATTTATGCATTGCACAAGTGTGATAACAAGTAAACACACTGATTGACACAGGCCCACCCTTATCATTATTGTTGGGGGCATAAGCTCCAGGTATGCAAACTGGTTCAAACAGACAAACAGTTCAAACCGTATATAACAGACTTCGGTTTCACGTGAGTGATGTGCTGGGATTACAGCATGCAAGGAAGTGTAGCTTTATCAGTGGCAATTTATGCATTGCACAAGTGGGATAACAAGTAAACACACTTATTGACACAGGCCAACCCTTATCATTATTTGGGGGGATGCAAACTGATTCAAAATTGCACACAGTCAGGCTAAAAATGGACTCTCCTAATCACTCGTTTTACATAATTTCCAAGGTACAGTAACATGTTTGGTGACAAAAATTGAAGCATTATGTTGTACCAGTTAAATGTGTGGACACAAATATGGTTCATGCAAAGAATAAATAATAAATCATATGATGTAGAATAGAATGATTTAATAGCAAAATTTAAGAAAAATGTTGTCCTTCTTTCAATGAGAATCATGAATGGACCAGGCTTTATTGTATCAGGGGTCAAAATTCACAACGAAACATGCAACCAAGGGTTCCCGATGGACACAGATAACAGTGCAAAAGCTAAGCCATCAATAAATTAAAAAATTTAAAAAAAATAAAAATCATGAAATTATCATAGCCATCTGAAACTCTAATCATTTCATCAGTTAACACTCTGGAAGCTCTCACCAAAGTTTTGTCAGGCCTGACTTGATAGATCTGCAGATATTCAGTGGACAAGAACATGTTGATGGGCATAGATAACAGTGCAAAAGCTGAGCCATCAATAAATAATAAAAAAAAAATTAAAAATCATGAAATCATCATAGCCATCTGAAAATCTAATCATTTCATCAGTCAACCTCCAGGAAGCTCTCACAAAAGTTTGGTCAGGCCCGACTTCATGGATCTGCAAATATTTAGCGGACAAGAAAATGTTGACGGACGGACGCTAGGACGGACGGACGCTAGGACGGACGGACATACGTACGTGGCAACGACAAAACCCCACAGCCCTATGGGCTGAGGGGTAAAAATAAGTACAATGCAAGACGAGGGTGGTGCGTGTAACACATGAAAGAGGACACGAAAGCGAGACATAAGAGTATATTCCAACTACAGCTATTAAGGACACATCGAAATCCTGTCATATTTGGATCGATAATAGACAAGATTAGCCCAGCTCAAGAATAGTTTTGAATGACCACTGAATGACATTTTCTTGGTGACAGGTAAGAGGTAAGGTAAGTAACAAAAGAGGACACCAAGCGTTACACGTGCACCCTGAATTTTGAGGGTTTCATGCATCCAGAATCTGCATTTAAGTGTGACTGATATGAAATAAACTAAAATAAATTGAAAGACATTAGCCAGATCGCTACTTTAAGTTGTTTTATTGGTCAAATTTATTAGCAATTCATGCACACAGTGCAAACAAAAGCATCAATGATTGCAATGTTTGCAATGTCACGTTTTTGGGGTCCGTGGATGTCCTCATATGCGGACACCGATGGTCCTCCATAAGTAATGGCCATACATATAACTAAGATGTTATCTTATGTATATCTACTTGTATCTAGCATTAAATAGGAATAAATGTTTTTAAAATCAGTGTAATATTTTAGAAAATTCACTGGTTTTGAGTTTGAGTGCTTAAAGGTGACCCCATTTCATGGAATGACCCATATGCACCAATAATTCGACTGACACGTCTGGCATTTCATTATTTCTCTGATCTTTAGATCGACTGACATTTTCTGATTTTCGTCGTTTTTGTTGTTGCTATGTTGAAGTTGTGTTCTTCAAGTCGTGAACAGTGACCGCGGTAAAATGACAGTATGTAACCTTCTCGCGAACGTTAAACACAATCTCGATTTATTTCCAGGCCTGCGGTTGGCCCATGAATCGCAAAATAAAGTTGGTGTTGTCTCACACTGGGTTTCGCCCATTGGTGAATAAATCCCTAATTCTCAGATGCACTTTTACCAGAGATGAGTCCTGATCGCTCATCTTCATCTCAGCCATTCCACACTAAGTGCACATCAAGCTCATTTTTTTCAAATGTATCATCCAGGCTGTCATTCTGTATTTTTAGAGTCACCAATATTCCAAGTTTAAAAATATATTAAGCATTTGAGTGTTGGGCACCAAGTACTCTTGTTTTGGTCCCCCGGGGAAGTAGGTGTGACGGAGTACAGGCTCCGGCCATCAGTGCCTATCTACTGCAACACAGTGGAAATTACCAATGATTTCTAGGTCAGACAGCTGACTCCTGTTGTGAGATGTAGGTCAGAAGACGCAGTGTTGCTGCAGCCACAAAACAGACCAGATATTTATTGTGATTTCAGTCTCTGATGTTTGTAATTCTCCTTATTATTTGGTGTCACGTGAGTCACAAATTTAAGTATTTCATTTCTTACCCACCAGTAAACAGAAGTTGGAACTTTTAACCATGTATCAAAGACGTCTACTGCAGTATATGTTTAAGATTCCAGCAAAGATAATTTCCTTCACAAGTTTGAATTAATGCAGTATGTTCCGTAACTTTGTGTCACGCGAGTCACGTCATCTTTGTCACACGAGTCACATACACATTGCTTCTTCATACTGAGTGTTAGAGACAACCAGTTGATGACATCTTATGTGAGATGCCTCGCCAAGATTTACTGAATAACAGAGCACAGCTTTCGTTCACCGATGACAGTCTCCGCAAAGCAAGCGATGCAGCATTGAATGTGCCTGGCACAGACACTGTTTGTTTCAAGTGATGGTTTCTCTGAGACTGTTTGATGGGACTGAGTAAACTTAAAATTTATAATATAAGGATAAGATGTCATGTGGGAGATTTTCCCTACATTTGTTCCATTATTGAAAGCAGTTTACATCATGTTTCCTTTATAGATCAGAGTTAATGTCACGCGAGTCACACTGTATTTTGTTACATGGGTCACATCATTCCATGTACATCAAACTGAAGAGATACACTTCAAATTTCTTGAGCACCTCAGACAGCTGACTACTGTTGTGTGATGTAGGTCAGTAGAAGCAGTGTTGCTGCAGCCACAGCACAGACCAGATATATATATTGTGATTTCAGTCTCTGATGTTTGTAATTCTCCTTATTATTTGGTGTCACGCGAGTCACAAATGTTAGTATTTTATTTCTTACCCACTAGTCAACAGAAGTTGGAATTTTAACTATGTATCAAAGGCGTCTACTGCAGTATATGTCTAAGATTCCAGCAAAGAAAATTTTATTTGCTGGTTTGAATAAATGCCGTATGTTTCCTTTACTTTGTGTCACACGAGTCCAGTCATCTTTGTCACACAAGTCACATACCCATTTCTCTTTCATACTGAGTGTTAGAGGCAAACAGTTGATGACATCTTATGTGAGATGCCTCACCCAGACCTAGTGAATAACAGAGCGCAGCTTTCGTTCACTGACGACAGTCTCCAAAAAGCAAGAGATGCAGCATTGAGTGTGCCTGGCACAGACACTGTTTATTTCAAGTGTTGGTTTCTCTGAGACTGTTTGATGGGACTGGGTGGACTTCAAAGTTATAAGCTTTAGGATTACATGTAGATGTCATGTGAGAGACATTTTTTCATTATTGAAAGCAGTTTGCATGTTTTCTTTTCAGATCAGAGTTAATGTCACGCGAGTCACAATTTTTGTGTCACGTGAGTCACATCATTCCATGTACACCAAAATAAAGAGATACACTTCAAATTTCTTGAGCATCTCAGTTGATGTTCTAGATATACCCCTCCAGTGTTACCTGTACTCCATTAATGACTCAGTCATGAAATGGGCCACAAATCTTAGCGTTTGTATGAACGGGTGAAACGAGTGTCTTCGTGCCTGTCACGCGAGTCACGCACTTTGCTTTATTATTTTGGTACTTTCTTGATCAGCATTATTACCTTTGTTCCCTGTGTTGTAAGTGTCTTGGTTAAAATTGATATAAAATTAACACACTAACTGGAAAAAGTGAGTATTAAATATTTCTGAACAAAATAAGCGAGTGACTATGTCACGCGAGTCACGGTGGAATGGCTGATCTACATGTATGTGCTCCACCCTCTGTCCCATCCCAAAAAACTTGCCTAGGGGGTGTGCCCAAATTGGGGAGATCTTAAACCCTATGGGTACCAAATTATGTGTTACAAAATTATCTGGGGAAATGCTCTTCGCCAGTGTTTCACACGAGCTTTCTTTCATTATACAAAGCTGAAATTCATTAATTATAACCAGCCAGTGCTGGTTAGCTAGCTTTAGAACTAAATTCTACCAGGCCAGTTCTGAATTCACCAGCCACGGGCTGCCAAGCTTGTGGCAATTTCGAGCCCTGCTTCGTGTTTAGCGTGAGTGATAGCTCACCTGCACGCAAACACTCGCGAAAATTCATGTCACGAGAGTGATTTTTAGCTCACGTAAACTGTCCTATTTTATATTGTATTATATTGCAACCACTTGCCCGACTTTCAAATACGGTTACCCTCTCCTAAATATTTTGTCGTGGGCTATTTTGAGCTCGCGTACTTAAAGGTGAACTGCAAAGCTTTTAATTTTATCTAAATTGTTGCTTATATACATGTACATCTGGTCTTATGTGACATAACAATATTTAAGTTATCCTGTTATAAATCCGTCTTGAAAACTTGCATCGCTTGTCTCTCTTGGTTTGTAGAACGTTATGACGTTATAGTGGCCCCCTTCATTCAAGTTTTATTCAAATGTGACGTCATGCTACGTCGGATGAATGAACGAGGACCACTATAACGTCATGACGTTCCAAAAACAACGGGAGGCAAGCGATGACGTTTTTAAAAGTTCTGGCTCTCGGTATAAGTTTTGACTTCTCATATACCCAAAATAAAACAATAACCCACAGAACTATTACCACACATAATTGCAACAACTATAGAAGTTCTTGTTTCATGACATTTTAACAGAACATTGGAAAGCTTTTCAGTTCACCTTTAATTCTATACACGAAGCGCAGTGCTCACAAAACCCGGTCGACAACTCGCCAATGGCGACTAAAAAATGACAACTGGCGACTGAATTTTCCAGTCACTCGCCAATGTGTCGATTAAAAAATAGAGTAACTCGGCAAAGTGGCGAGTGAATTTTTGGTCAATGAAGTGTTTAGTCGCCAAAGTATTTTTTTGTTTAGTTTATCAGGCAGCGAAATCCAATCAGGCCTAAAATGTACAGGAAATAATGACAGAATAATGCCGACGACACAGATATGGGGAAGCCTAGTCTATTTATAGAGACCACGTGGTCTGATGTAATATCCGTGCTCTTGAAATCATACACAGGCGTGACACAATAAGATCACGTGCTCGCCCTAGAAAAGTTAATCCACGACCCGCTGACCATTCTCAGCCAATGAAATCATCATAGTAAAAATTATAGTAAACAAATTCTATGAAACAATCTTGGCGGGAATTTGCAAGTTCAAGGTCAAGAATGCGATGGTATGCCTGAAGCACGACATGTGCGATTTGACTTCAGTGTCGCTTCTAAACCAATTGTAGTCAAGTAAAACCAGCTCAGTAAATTTATATGCTGAAAGACAAACGTCATGTGGTAAAAGTTTGCAGAGAAGAGTTTGGAACTTTTGTTTCACCTGACCCGACTTTTCATTCAAGCCATTTCGGATTTGCGTAACCGACACACAAATGATCGTTTCCTCGCGCAAAATTTCGAGGGTACACTGCAATATTTTTGTTTTCTCTCTTTTATTTTTCAAACTAACACTGGATTATCATGAAGTTGGAAAGACTGATTCGTCTGTCACTTTATTAAATCGAAAGGTCGTTAGGGATTGGCGAGTGAATAAAACATTAGGTCGCCAATGTGGCGAGTAGATTTTTAGCCTCACTCGACAAATGGCGACCAACTGAAAAAAATTTTTGTGACCCCTGGAAGGCCTGCATAGAATAAATTGATACGGGACAGACAAGTGTAAATTTCGACCATGTATCATGACTTATAATAGCTACATGTAAATGCATGTCCCTGAATTTCTCTGTTATTTTTTCAGCGGAATCAGATCGTTTTCGTGTCCACTGCAAGGGAAAAATCGAAGAAAAATTTGTCAAGACGAAGCCTTATCACGACGCAAGAGCTGCTATTGAAGAAGAAAGGTCTGTCCTGTTGGTAGGAGGATCAGGAGATGGGAAATCAGCCATTATACATTATTTAGTGGCTAATCCTGTGAAGGGATACCTTCCTATTCAAATTAACCACCCAGAACAGATAAAACATTATGCCAAACTTGTTGGAAACATGCTAAAATTGTTATTCATCATGGATGATGTTGTTGGTGGGTCATATCTAATGCATCAAAGGGTGGATGAATGGGTCAGCTTGGGAGATAGTCTGGAAATGTACCTGGATACACACAAAGTATTGCTGGTAACAAGGAGCACAGTTTGGAAACAAACTGAAATGCTTCTTCAAGATAACCCATTTTTTGTTAACAGAGTTGAAATCACCTCTGCTAAATTAACAACTGATGACAAAACTAAATTGCTAGAAAAATATTTGGGGAGCTCTGAGAAACTAACAGACGAACAGAAAACTCAGATTGTACGTAACAACAACAACATAGCATACACTCAATGCTGTAGACTTATGGGGGACACTATCGAGAAAGACAAAGGGAAGTCAGGAGCAGAGCTCATTAAAATATTTGAGAAACCGTATACTTTTCTTCAGAAGGAGCTAGAGAAAATGATACAAAAGGAAAAAGTAAATTATGCCACACTTTGTTTGATCATGTTATGTGGTGGGGAATTAAATAACATGGAACTTACCGGTTCATTGTCTGGTGTTGCATCGAATGTGAGACACAGAATTCATGCTGTTCTTGAAGCATGTGGGTGTCCAGGTCAAACAACCGGAAATCTCCAAGAAAGTGCAGAGAAATTAATTGGTACTTTCCTTGAGAAGTCACACAAAACTGGAGAAGATTCTCCGAGCTGTACAGTGTACACATTCACACACGATAGTATACGCGAAGCTGTAACCATGCTGTACAGCGAACGTCATTTCCGCCATTGTTTAAATTTTTTACCTCGCGATCTCCTCGTCAACATTTCCCGTCCACACAACTACACAAAAACCGATCACGAGTTTGTTGTCTGTCTTCCTGACGATGTAGTAATCCGCAAAGAATTGGTGAAAGTGTTCACGGAGGCGGCCATTGTCGGTAACTGGTCTCTGCATGATGTATTCCAGAACCCATTTGTCCGAGAGGAAAACTTCCAAGAAGTTTGGGTTGAGTATTTGAAGTCCTGTCCTGACAAACTGACCGCCTTCATTGAGAGTAAATCCTGGAATGGTATGTGTGTATACCATCTATCTAATCGGTCCGGTGCTCTCACACTGTGGAGGTTTATCCACCGTGACAATAAGTGTACATGTCTGCCTGACTCCACTCATCCTCTCTCTGTAGCAGCGTCACGTGATGATAAACTGACGGTCACCAACCTGATGACGTCACACAAACAAACCGACTCTCAAATCCATCGGGCTTTCCTCGCCGCCTGTAAACATGGAAGTATGAATGTGTTACAAATGTTCTTACAGGAAATAACCGATGACACAATAATAGCGACGGGACTGACGGAAGCATGTAAGCATGGACAACGTGAGATAGTTGAGTGTCTGTTGAGGAGATGTTACAGTCATTGTAAGAAGGATAAGTGTGGGTGTATAGACGGGATGATGGAGGCCTCAGCGAATGGTCGGACTGACATCGTTCTTGATCTGTTGTCTCACGGGACCGATATAAACATCTCAAATATTAACGGAGGGACAGGTCTTCATTATGCTGCCAGGTTTGGACACATAGAGACAGTAAAGACCCTTCTGGATTATAGAGCCGACATAGACATGAAAGCTACTGACGGATTTACAGCTCTTCATTGTGCTGCCAGGTATGGACACATAGAGACAGTAAAGACCCTTCTGGATTATAGAGCCGACATAGACATGAAAGATACTAACGGATGGACAGCTCTTCATTGTGCTGCCAGGTATGGACACATAGAGACAGTAAAGACCCTTCTGGATTATAGAGCCGACATAGACATGAAAGCTACTGACGGATTTACAGCTCTTCATTGTGCTGCCAGGTATGGACACATAGAGACAGTAAAGACCCTTCTGGATTATAGAGCCGACATAGACATCAAAACAAAGAAAAACAATACCGCCCTGGATATCGCTAAACAGGAAGGTCACACAGAAATAGTGGATATGTTAGTTAAACGTTAGGGTGTTACTGTTAGTGAAAAAAGATCCAAGGAAGTATGTTCGTGTATGTGATCGCGTGGTTTACAAATGTTAGCAGAACACAGGAAGGACAGAGAAAAGAATGATCGGATAGCTGATCAATCAATTCCAGTGTTGTTGTAGTTGATTTGGTCGTATATATCATATATCAACATGTTCCCGAATGTTGTATTGAATGGAAGAAGATTTAACATACCATTTGAATAATCGGTTATATTTGCAATAAGCAATATTTTTGCTGCCTGTCAACATGTAGATATGTTGGGAAACACTTTCTGATTGTGATTCACAAATATTGTTCCATCATCTATAAAATTAAAAAAAATTCAGGGAAGATTGGACAATGTTTCTCTCTGCATTTAGATGTAAATTCTACATGGTGACGGGCAGTGGAAATACTGTTCATTGTCAATATAATCTATCATTCATAATTTCATATAGACATGAGTGATATACTACATTTTGGGGAACATTTTGATATATGAAATTCACCACCAAATCCACCGTGAACACATGGACAACCTACCTAATATATGAAAAATTAAATATCCGGATATATTGATGTCATTTAATTTTTGGATGGTGTCACTTCCGGCTTTCGTCCACACGTGTAAAAGACAGGCACACAAACCGTCGTATCAGCAGTCAGGACGACATGACTCTGTCATCAATGAATTTTGAAGATAAGGACCGTGGCGTTGCATGGTGTCATCATCCTTAAAGTTAAAGCCGTAATATTCCAACTCCATGGTCACCGCGTTTGGGAATTTCCTTCGATATCATATACACACACATAACACTTGGCGGTCCTGTCTGAGACAGGATGAATATCTTTCGGGTAAATTCACTAAACCTGTGACATTATCTGGATTGATGATACAGCCATATTATCGCCGTGTTGGATTGTTGTTACAGCCACATTAGGATCGCTGTGCTGGATGGTTGACATGTCCAGTGATTACCGTCTGTCACCGAGGTTACGTCCCCGAGTCCCAGTGCTGGAGCCTTGATCTACAAATATAAAAGAACTATTACATATTTACCGACGACCATTACGTGACGCATTATTGTGTAAGATAAGATAAACAGGGGCCACGGAAGCGGGGGGACCGAGGGCCCCCCCCCCCACTTTTTGAGACTGCAATGTTATAAGTCCTATCTTAGATAGCACCAGTCCAGCATTTAACATGGCCGATATAGAGTTTCAAACGTGCTCCGAGACCCCTGATAAAATGTATTGACCAAGATACACAGCCTTTGCAGACCGGCAATACAGTCAACGCACATAAATGGACATTTATACTTATAGAACATCAATAAACCAATTGTTTTATTGACGACAGAATAATAGTAAGACAGTATTCAGGGGCGTTGTTAGAGGGGGTCGATGGGTGCGAACGACCCCCTCCCAGCGCTAAGCTGCAGTATGTTATTTTTCTATGTTGGACAACACAGTACTGGGCTCTAATAAGTAAGCATAAGAAACGACCCCCACTCAATAAATTCTGGCGACGCCCATGGTATTGTGTATAGACGACAGAATAATCGTTGATAAAGGTACAATAGACTCTCGCCTAAGCACAGTGTTGAGTTAAATTGCTTATTGCATTGACAAATGATAATCAGACATCTCCAAATGACGTGTAGCTTGTGCGTGTGGATGGAGTTTATCCAACACCAATCCCCCCCCCCCCGCCCTGAATTTCCCTGTTATAGACCGAATCATGAAATAAAATTACAATAAATTCACAATCTCTCAACCTCTTGCGGATCCAGCCGGTCATTCCAACAGCTCAATTCTCTCCCGTGTGACTTCAATGTTTTCTCAGTGCCGTGAGTTTGTGATTCTCGACCTTTTCCTTATGTCCGGACCTTCCCGTATCTCGTCATATCTGATAGCATGCAGACGACAGAATCAAACTCCCGCGCGTCTGGTCTAAGGGAGCTAACCTAACAACGTCCACAAACATTTGTATACTTCGTTTCAAAATTTGAGTGAAAAAATGTTGAATGTATCTGGTTCTCTCTGTCTGTTAGTTTCTTACTTCTACAACATCCAATCCAATTATATCACCTGTGCTGACCCTGTCACTATATAGATGAGCCATATGATATGTTACACGATTGGTTATCTGTTTTAGGAATACAGAAGATTAACCGGTTCCGTAAACGAAATCAGTCTTCAACTGTTGGGCTCGACAGCAAGCGTGACCGAGTTATCTATTCGGTATGAAAATATGCGGCATTAACCCCTTTATTGCAGAGCATAAACAATTTCCACAAAAGGTTATTGAATATGATCGTCCAAGTACCGTTGTTGTTGCACCCAATTTGTCCAGTTGTGATAACGACTTCCGGTTTCGGAAACAGCGCCCTCTATGAGGCCAAGTCTATTTTATTATCTGTTTAACCAACCGATCTACTTTGAAAGTACTAAATAAAACTAAACATTCTATTTGAGAAGTGATTGTGATTTGTTCAGCCAATTATACAATGTCAGATATGCGACATCTTACGGTAGCAGAAATTATGCTCTTCACTATGGACATCATTGGCCTGAAATCCATTCTCAATGCAGATATACTCTTCCTATCGGCTAGGCCATTCAAAATATGCGTTTGCATTGGTATAATGTACCTCCTTGTTTTATACCGAACTTGTGATATTCAATATATTTTGTATTATGTTATAAATGTTACTGGTACAAACCATGAAAAATGCCATTCATGATTGTATTTCGAGGGCCTGAATATCTGTAGTGATTGTAATAAAAGCACTTCAACTTGATAAATATTGTGTTTTCCCATTGATTTCACATTATTCACTGCTATTCCCTCTTTCAGATATCCGATTTGTCGGGCTACACCCCCCCCCCCCTCCTCCCATTAAAACAGCTAGCCAATTAGGCTGAAGAAAATATACCTTGTAAGGGCCATTCCAAAATTACATAACGCGTTTTTACATTTTAGCATCAAAGAAGATAACGCCATATGAACGGGTTACCTAATTTTAGAATGGTCAACTACATTGCATGTAAAAAGCAATACCTTGTTAATTTCCTTAAGTTAACGACGCAAACACATTTGTCGATGAGAGTGATATTTAATAGGCCTACCCAGACAAACACATTGGACTGATGTGTATTCCTCGTAATCCTTCATGTTTTGAAGATGCACCAAAATTGACTTCAGAATGATACGAAAGGTTTAAAAACAAATACTGGTACTTTGTACAATTATCTCCCTAGTTTAATCTGTGGTGTGTCTCCCCCCCCCCCCCCCCCCCGCTTTACTCACTAATATATTATTCAATGCGCCGGCCAGGGAGAACCAGTGGGGTGAGAGACATGGGGTGTTCACTACACGAGATCCCTTGGGCCAGACTTGCACCCTACAGTAGAACAGGTCGACTGCGCATGCGCGATGAGTAGTATAGAAAAGGCACAACTGGTCGCATAGGTGTGGCGCTATCTACTACAACGCTATATTGTGTTACTAAAACATTGATGACATTGTCATATCAACGCTTTAGTGTGTTAAATTACTGGCATGCATTCCTTCTCAGGCATCTTATCCAGGGCCTCTAATATCATATTCTTGATATCCTGATCCTCGTCATCCTTTTCTTTGTTACATATTATAACGTAATTGCATGGAATGACTGCACCACCCTCTTTCTCATGCACTGGAGGCAAAGGTGGAAAACTTTGTCGCGGCTCGCCTGTGGCTTCCGCAAAGACTGAATAACCAGAACAATTCAGTTTTCTGAAGACTGAACTAAGACCCCAGGGGGCATGGCCGATTGGAAGTCCTGCAACATCTGCGAGTTTGAGAAACCTCTTCGCATCAGTTTCCATTTGATGCTGATTTGATGCTGATGCTGATGCTGATCATGAATTCCACGAAATCTATAACCAAAATGTAATTCCGTCACATAATTCAAAATCCCGGTTGTGTCATAATTTCCTGGACAATTTTGCCCATATTGCTGACCAGTCATTATCGCTCCTTCCTTGTAAAATAGGAAAAATCGCAACTCCTTAAAACATGGACCAAAATGTAATTCCGTCACACAGATTTGCTTAATCACATTTATCAATTTGAAACTTTACTTGACGGAAATCAGATATAATGTAGTCCAGGCGCTCAGGATTCGAATAAAACATCGCCTGAAATGCGAAACATTCGAGTTTTGATGGAATGTATGTAACAGACACGTCTTCATAAGGAGGTTACTTCACTGTAATTCTGTCACGCGGTATTCGAATGTCACGTGACCAGGTAGAAAACAATTGTTTCCCTTTTTTTCTCACATCCTACAGCTCTTAGTATTAGGGTTAGGAAAATGATATTCCAAAACAAATGTTACCATGGACGAATAATAACTGGGGTTCAGAAGAACTGAAAACATGGGTACCGGTACCTTGTAATTCCGTCACGCTGGAATTCATGTGATCCCCCCTCCCCTTCGTTTTGGGAGAGTTTTATTGCGATTATCTTGAAATTATTCACCGACTTCTAGTGAAAATATACATTTTTCCTGGCAAACAATTAGTTTTAATCTATTTTTTTAACGGCCGGTTGTCTAGGTCGAATATACGCATGGAAGTGGCATAAAAGATGAATGTGACGGGACTCAGTTTCGTGTTTTCGGAACCGGCTAAACCACAAGCAGTTGAAAAAATGTTATAAATAAAAAATCGAAAATGGTATGAACCTACTTTTTCTACGATGGATTACTGAGTTGTTGCCGATAATTTCCAGTAGACTGCGATTTAATATTTACGTGTGACACGCGAAGCCCAGAGCGCCAAACTTGAAATTACATATTGCGAAGCACGTGCTTTTTGCCCTCAGCTAACGGTAGGTGAAAGTTACTGCGGATTACAAGATATACGAAACCCGCTATGCCGGGACCGGGACCGCTTTTCAAAAGAGGAATACATTAACTTTTAATCGCCATGCATCGACCGATCTGAAGCAGCGTCTTTCTCTCCGAAAACGAAGTCGGTTTTTACGGATTTCTGGAACCGGACAATTTACGGAACCGGATAATCGTCTGTATGGTGTTACACGATTCGTTCTCTATTTTAAGTAAACTGATCGTTCTTTATTAAATGTTTATTTGTTTCGTCATAGGAATATGTTTCTACCGGTAAGGTATGTTTACTGGTATGAAACTTTTATGGGTCTCGTTTCCTTTCAGCCGCAGAAAAATGTTGATGGTAAAGTTGATGATAAAGCCCCCTAAATAACAGGCTCATAGTAAAGTACTACTTGAAACAATTAATAGCATACAAACATCTGTTATATTGTCCATGTTGTTTTGTACTATAAATCACTTTCATATGAATGAGAGAATCTACAAAAATAACATGGATTTCGATGGGGGTGAAGGGTTCACTCAAAATTAAGCACTCGACTTGGTTGGCTAAAAACAGGATCATGCTAATTTTTTGATGGTGAGCATTTAAGTTATATATTTTTTCTTCATTTTTACCGCATGTATTACTGATTGAAAATATCTGCAAAACATGGGTCCTTCGCCATGTTAATATCTGACAATAGGGACGAGTAGAGTGCCTGAATCACAAGCATGGGTTCTTCGCCATGTATCACATGGGTCCTTCGCCATGTTAATATCTGACAATAGGGACGAGTAGAGTGCCTGAATCACAAGCATGGGTTCTTCGCCATGTTACTATCTGACATTAGGGACGAGTTTCTGAATCACATGGCTCCTTCGCCATGTTAATATCTGACAATATGGACGAGTGCCTGAATCACATGCGTCATTCGCCATGTTAATATCTGACAATAGGGATGAGTGCCTGAATCACATGGGTCCTTTGCCATGTTAATATCTGACAATAGAGACGAGTAACAATCAAAATTTGGACTGGACAGATAAAATGAGTTTATTAGGAATAATATTTCGTTCAGATCTGGATAAAATGGTTGAGGGGAATTTTTCCCCCAAACATATTTGATTAAGAATTGGAAAAGGAGAAAACTCACCGTGAATGGCCGAATTGTTGCTGTAAAGCAGTTGATTATATCCAAAATAACACATTTATTAACGAGTCTCCCCACCCCAAAAGGAAATTTCTTGATTCTCGTTTGTTTCGGTTTATTTGGGGTGATGTTCCTGATAAAGTGGCTAGAAACATTATGGCGCAAGATTACAGCGGAGGGGCCTTCGCATGGTCGATTTATTAATATTTAATAAATCTGTAAAAAATTTATTTGTGAGAAGAATATTATAGGACTACTACGAGAGTCTTGTTGATAGTTTAAATGGAATTCTCGTATATGGCAGTTATTGTTTGGACAGTTTGATACCGAAATTATATAATAAATTTTGGAGTGAGGTTTTTCAATTTTGGAAAGAATATGTACAATGTTTCAAGGTAAATGTTCATAACTGTATATATCAGCCTGTATCGTACAATAACTTAATTCAAGTTGGTAGAGCGCCAGTATACTATAAGAGATGGGCACAGAAAGGTGTTTTATATGCTTACCATTTTTTTAATAATGATGGAAGGTTGATTGATTATGCCCAGTTTGGTCAGAAATTTGGTTTTAGACCGTCTTAAACAAACTTTTTAGGAATACGGAGCTCAATTACTAAATTGTTTAACTGTGTTACCGTTCATCCCCGAACACATTTTGCTATTAGTCAAAACATCTAAAGGCACATATCATATAGCTAAAACTTTTTGGGGGAAAAATAAAAAAATTCAGACGTCAAATCACGAAGAAAATGGGAATCAATAATGGGTGAAAAAAACCCACCAGTATGGTGGGGAAAAGTTTATAAACCAACAATCTGTATTATGGGGGATACAAAACTACGATGGTTTCAATTTCGAATTAATCATAGGATTATTGCAACAAATGCTTATTTAAGCAAAATTAATATTAGTGAAAATGGTTTGTGCACTTTTTGTAAACTTTATAAGGAGACAATAGTACATCTGTTCTGGGATTGTCAACAGTCTCAATTATCTTGGCAATTGTTGAATGATAAAATTGAAACGGCTTTTGGATATAGAATATCTATGTCCGTAGAGAATATTATATTTGGTTTGTTCGGACACAGAAGCCAATGTAACATGGTTATATTATTGGCAGAATTTTACTTATATCGTAGTAGATGCCAGGGATCAATCCCGAATATACGTCTGATTTATAAAGATTTAGATTATTATTACACAATAGAAAAAACTGTATCCCATAAAAATAGACAGCAATTGGATGACAAGTGGGGTAAATGGGTAGAACTTTTTAAAGAACCATGACTTAATACGAATGTTGCTTGTCTGTTTTCCTGCGTTGTACCTATATTGTTGGTCACTGTATATTATATTTGAATAAACTCGGAAGATATGAAAAAATGGCGTCATGTTAATTTTTTTTACCGCATGTATTATTGATTGAAATTATTTGCAAAACATGGGTCCTTCGCCATGTTAATATCTGACAATAGGGACGATTATATGAATCACATGAGTCCTTCGCCATGTTAATATCTGACAATTGGGACGATTTGATTTGATTTGATTTGATATTTATTCACCCAATCGTAGAGAAAATGTTGTTGAATCACATGGGAGTAGTATAGAAAAGACGGAAAAGGTCGTATTTTGACGGGGGAGGTAACTCTTGCATCCGACAGGGGGCGCCACCAGCTCAAGGCATGTACTGACATGTTATGGATTGCATCAGCATTGGCTGGATGCCAAGTTTTGACCACTATAGTTCCGTTAGCCCTTGACCTTGTATTCCTCCGCGGTGATGCGGTTATGTCTGGCGGTGATGCGGTCGCCTCCGCGGAGAAAAAGTAGTCCCCAGAGTTTAAATACGCTGCATGATCCGATTGGGTCGAGTGGGGTATCAAAGTGAAGCATTCGTGGCGGGGCATCTGATGGGCTGGGTGCGGGGTTGAAATAGCGCCATTCTGCGCATGCGCGGTGGACCAAGGGTATGGAAATACACGTTTTGGGGTCTAGGGGAGCCACTATTGGGCCGATGGGGTCGTATGAGGTATCATTGTGAAGCTTATGTGAGGGGGCATCTGATGAGCTGGATGTGGGGTTGAAATATCGTCATTCTGCGCATGCGCGGTAGACCAAGGGTATGGAAATAGACGTTTTGGGGTCTAGGGCAGCCACTAATTGTCCGATGGAGTTGAGTAAGGTATCAATATGAAGCATTCGTAAAGGGGCATCTGATGGGATGGGTGTGGGGTTGAAATATCGGCATTCTGCGCATGCGCAGGAGTAGACCAAAGGTATGAAAATAGACGTTTTCGGGTCTAGGTGAGCCCCTATTGATCCTATGGAGTCGTATGAGGTATCAATGTGGAGATTTCGTATAGGAGTATCCACATGGACTAGTGTCTCGGCCGTTGTCAACATTCTGCGCATGCGCAAACAGGGAATTGTGGGAAAGGGGTATGGAGATAGACGTTTTTGGGTCCTTGTGGGCCACTAGTGGTCCTATGGAGTCGTATGAGGTATCATTGTGAAGCACACATGAGGGGACATCCGTCTGGACTAGTGTCTCGGCCGTTGTCAACATTCTGCGCATGCGCAGACAGATAATTGTGGGAAAATGGTATGGAGATAGACGTTTTGGAATCTAGGTAAGCCCCTAATGGTCCGATTGGGTCGTATGAGGTATCAATGTGAAGCACACATGAGGGGGCATCTGACTGGACTAGCTGCTCGGGAGTTGTCACCATTCTGCGCATGCGCAGACAGGGAATTGTGAGAGAAGTGTATGGAAATAGACGTTTTGGCATCTAGGGGAGCCCCTAATGGGCCGATAGAACCGTATGAGATATCAATGTGAAGCACACATGAGGGGGCACCCGCCTGGACTAGTGTCTCGGCCGTTGTCTACATTCTGCGCATGCGTAAACAGGGAATTGTGAGCAACGTCCGCCAATGCCAAGCTCAACGTTTCAACGCCCTGGTGAATTACCCCAAAAGCTCTGATTTTCATGGAATTGTCGCTAATTCATTGGAAATGCAGTGACGCCCGTCAACGTCCGCCTTAACGCCCTAGCATAACACCTTGACGCCATGATATAGACAGATGAGAGAAGAACAACAACAACAAGGATGAGAGAACAACAACAACAACAACAACAGGTTTTTTTCATATAGTTTATTTTCCCCTCCATCATAACATACCCACGCTGGGGGAGCCGCGTTGGGTATGTTTACAATTTAAGAATACTCTTGTCCAATCAGAGACCGCCATTTTGTCCTGCCATATTCGTTCTTGTCCGTTAGATGTATTCTCGGCTGTCCAATCAGAAGCCGTCCTTTAGAAAGTCCCCTCTTCGGCCCTGTTCGCTCTCATCCGTTTGTTCTAATCGGCGTCGGTCAGGCCTGGATATTCGTTGGGCAGCACATCCTGAAACAGTTGTTTGCGCATTCTTATCGCATTTTCCAGGGCCTCGGTGGGTGGTAACCCCATAGCCTCTTCCAAGTAACGCTTGGTCTTCACGATGGACCTGTGCGTGGGGTCGCCTTTCATTTCAAGCGGTAGTAAGGTATACTGTTCATAGATCGCCATGGCTGTTTTCCTGATGCGGGGTCACATTTCGGTGTACGCCTGTTGTAAGTTATCCTGTCCCGCGTCCTCGATCGCTTCAGCGTGAGTATTGATAGCTGCTGTCACCAAAACAATCCCAGAAGGTAGGTTCTGCCTCACTTTCCTGGGATGTAGGCTGACTACCTGAGGTCAAGCTCTCCATATCAGTAGATAGACTGTCAGCAATCTTGGATTCGGTATCAGTCGATACACTCTCATCGATCTCTGTATCAGCATCCGATTCAACGGACTCCTCGGCGTCTTCAATCCCATGTATATTTTTCTGGTGTCGCATCATATCGTAATGTCTGGTGAACGTGCGTTCACACTCGGAACAAGTATAAGCCATGTTGACGGTTGATCGTCGACTGTGCGTGTTTTGGGAATACACTAGCTTTCATAGACAGTAACATCCGCCAACGCCCACTGTTAGGCCTTAACGCCCAATATGTACGCCTTGACGCTCGTCTCAACGCTTTATCACATTTTCTTAACGCTTTAACGTCGTTTAATGATGCGTTCAAACAAATGCTGCTTTTGTGCTATTGCTCTGACACACGCCGCTTTCCAGTTCATGCCCGAGGTTTTCAACATCGACGCTGTTCTTTCGATTTCCATATGGACTGCGTCCTTGTCCAACAATTTCATATGGGTCACGAGGTCGACATACTGCTGACGTAAAGCCCGTCGTAGTCTGGGTGCCAATCTGTTATGGGCCAAAATTGCGGCTTCTGTTTTCGAATATCCGTTGTGCTGAAACATGTTTTCTGTGGCCCACAACGCCTCGCCCATCTCGGCGTCCATACTTTCTTTGAACAAATCCTCCATAGCCTCGAGTTCACATTATGTTCATTCCCTTGTACGGGAACGGGTTGGTCTTTCACGGTTGGGTGATATTCAGGGACTGATGGTATGAAGTGGACCCGCTGTATGGGGGTGGGTTGCTGCTGCTGCTCTGCCAGGAGTGGACTCGGTGGATGGTGTAGAGGCTGCGGTGATTCCTCACCGGGTAGCAGGTGGGTCGTCAGCCGACGATCTTCGGGGGTATGGGCTTTTAAATCTACGAACATGTAGCCGTACGGCTGACTTGTCGCCCCTTGAAACGCCTGCATGAAATGGTCGATGTTCTGAGGATAAATTCGACTACCAAACACACGGATTTGTGCTCTGTCAATGGGATTTGAGAACAACACAAAGTATTGGCAGCTCAAGGCAATATCTCTGGACGCCTTCCCTTGAGGAAAGAGATTCTGTGTTAAATAGATGACGGGCAGATTGCGATGATGGGACCCTTTAGTAAACAAGTCGGCGACGTGTGAATTGTCCTTGGCCGCACTCATCAGATCATTTAGCACTACCACGTTGGTCTGCTCGGGGTCAAAGTAATACGGTTCGTTTATGTCGTGGGGAATCCCTGGGACGAAGCTCACATTCTGTAAGCTTGTAGTTTCGTAGGCGGGCTGCCATTGGCTATAACACCAATCAACACGTGTCGGAGCTGGGGTTGCCACACCTCCCTCTAAGAACTTCAGCACCCAGGACGTCTTTCCACATGCCGTAGGGCCGCTCACCATCATCGTATAGGGATGCTCTACTGCTCTTGTTGGACCTATAGCGGGACTCGGCTGTGTCTCTTGGTTGTGTTTGCGTTGAATGTGCCTGTGCATACTATCGCGACGAGAGAAGGTTCTCTGACAGAACGTACACGACATGTTCATCAGTCGACCAATACATATGGACTGATGATGGACACATGTTCATTCCTATATTTACAAACTCTACCATCACCACACACACCACCACCATCTCCACCAAAACCACCGGCACACACCACCAACACCACCATCAACGCCACCGACGCCACCACCAACGCCACCAACGCGTCAACGCTCGGTGGTGGTGGTAGCCCCCGTGTGGCAGAGCTCTTGGATCGAAGCTCTCGGAGCTCAAAGCTTGCGGAGCTCAGAGCTCGGACATGAAGTCATCGCAGGCATGTGCGTGTACCTGTGCTGCACCCTGTACCCTATAGCCAGTGGGGAATAGGGTACACCAGGGTGCGGGTGCAGCACAGGTATACGCGCATGCCTGCGATGACGTCGAGCTCTGAGCTCCGCAAGCTTTGAGCTCCGAGAGCTCCGATCCAAGAGCTCTGCCACACGGGGGCTACTACCACCACCGGGCGTTGACGCGTTGGTGGCGTTGGTGGCGTTGGTGGTGGCGTTGGTGGTGGTGTTGGTGGCGTTGGTGGTGGTGTTGGTGGTGTCGGTAGAGTTTGTAAATATAGGAATGAACATGTGTCCATCATCAGTCCATATGTATTGGTCGACTGATGAACATGTCGTGTACGTGTACGTTCTGTCAGAGAACTTTCTCTCGTCGCGATAGTATGCTCAGGCACATTCAACGCAAACACAACCAAGAGACACATCCGAGTCCCGCTATAGGTCCAACAAGAGCAGTAGAGCATCCCTATACGATGACGGTGAGCGGCCCTACGGCATGTGGAAAGACGTCCTGGGTGCTGAAGTTCTTAGAGGGAGGTGTGGCAACACCAGCTCCGACACGTGTTGGTTGGTGTTATAGCCAATGTCAGCCCGCCTATGAAACTACAAGGTTACAGAATGTGAGCTTCGTCCCAGGGATTCCCCACGACATAAACAAACCGTATTACTTTGACCCCGAGCAGACCAACGTGGTAGTGCTAGATGATCTGATGAGTACGGCCAAGGACAATTCACACGTCGCCGACTTGTTTACTAAAGGGTCCCATCATCGCAATCTGTCCGTCATCTATTTGACACAGAATCTCTTTCCTCAAGGGAAAGCGTCCAGAGATATTGCCTTGAACTGCCAATTCTTTGTGTTGTTCTCAAATCCCATTGACAGAGCACAAATCCGTGTGTTTGGTAGTCGAATTTATCCTCAGAACATCGACCATTTCATGCAGGCGTTTCAAGGGGCGACAAGTCGTCCGTACGGCTACCTGTTCGTAGATTTAAATGCCCATACCCCTGAAGATCGTCGGCTGACGACCCAACTGTTACCCGGGGAGGAATCACCGCAGCCTCTACACCATCCACCGAGTCCACTCCTGGCAGAGCAGCAGCAGCAACCCACCCCCATACAGCGGGTCCGCTTCATACCATCAGTCCCCGAATATCACCCAACCGTGAAAGACCAACCCGTACCCGTACAAGGGAATGAACATAATGTGAACTCGAGGCTATGGAAGGATTTGTTCAAAGAAAGTATGGACGCCGAGATGGGCGAGACGTTGAGGGCCACAGAAAACAAGTTTCAGCACAACGGATATTCGAAAACAGAAGCCGCAATTTTAGCCCATAACAGATTGGCACCCAGACTACGACGGGCTTTACGTCAGCAGTATGTCGACCTCGTGACCCATATGAAATTGTTGGACACGGACCCAGTCCATATGGAAATCGAAAGAACAGCGTCGATGTTGAAAACCTCGGGCATGAACTGGAAAGCGGCGTATGTCAGAGCAATAGCACAAAAGCAGCATTTGTTTGAACGCATCATTAAACGACGTTAAAGCGTTAAGAAAGTGTGTTAAAGCGTTGAGACGAGCGTCAAGGCGTATATATTGGGCGTTAAGGCATAACAGTGGGCGTTGGCGGATGTTACTGTCTATGAAAGCGAGTGTATTCCCAAAACACGCACAGTCTTATACTTGTTCCGAGTGTGAACGCACGTTCACCAGACATTACGATATGATGCGACACCAGAAAAATATACATGGGATTGAAGACGCCGAGGAGTCCGTTGAATCGGATGCTGATACAGAGATCGATGAGAGTGTATCGACTGATACCGAATCCAAGATTGCTGACAGTCTATCTACTGATATGGAGAGTTTGACCTCAGCTAGTCAGCCTACATCCCAGGAAAGTGAGGCAGAACCTACCTTCTGGGATAGTATTGTGACAGCAGCTATCAATACTCACGCTGAAGCGATCGAGGACGCGGGACAGGATAACTTACAACAGGCGTACACCGAAATGCGACCCCGCATCAGGAAAACAGCCATGGCGATCTATGAACAGTATACCTTACTACCGCTTGAAATGAAAGGCGACCCCACGCACAGGTCCATCATGAAGACCAAGCGTTACTTGGAAGAGGCTATGGGGTTACCACCCACCGAGGCCCTGGAAAATGCGATAAGAATGCGCAAACAACTGTTTCAGGATGTGCTGCCCAACGAATATCCAGGCCTGACCGACGCCGATTAGAACAAACGGATGAGAGCGAACAGGGCCGAAGAGGGGACTTTCTAAAGGACGGCTTCTGATTGGACAGCCGAGAATACATCTAACGGACAAGAACGAATATGGCAGGACAAAATGGCGGTCTCTGATTGGACAAGAGTATTCTTAAATTGTAAACATACCCAACGCGGCTCCCACAGCGTGGGTATGTTATGATGGAGGGGAAAATAAAATATACGAAAAAAACTTGTTGTTGTTGTTGTTGTTCTCTCATCCTTGTTGTTGTTGTTTTTCTCTCATCTGTCTATATCATGGCGTCAAGGTGTTATGCTATGGCGTTAAGGCGGACGTTGACGGGCGTCACTGCATTTCCAATGAATTAGCGACAATTCCATGAAAATCAGAGCTTTTGGGCTAATTCACCAGGGCGTTGAAGCGTTGAGCTTGGCGTTGGCGGACGTTGCTCAAAATTCCCTGTTTACGCAGGCGCAGAATGTAGACAACGGCCGAGACACTAGTCCAGGCGGGTGGCCCCTCATGTGTGCTTCACATTGATACCTCATACGGCTCTATCGGCCCATTAGGGGCTCCCCTAGATCCCAAAACGTCTATTTCCATACCCTTCTCCCACAATTCCCTGTCTGCGCATGCGCAGAATGGTGACAACTCCCGAGCCACTAGTCCAGTCAGATGCCCCCTCATGTGTGCTTCACATTGATACCTCATACGACCCAATCGGACCATTTGGGGCTGACCTAGATAACAAAACCCTTTTCCCACAATTCTCTGTCTGCGCATGCGCAGAATGTTGACAACGGCCGAGACACTAGTCCAGACGGATGTCCCCTCGTGTGTGCTTCACAATGATACCTCATACGACTCCATAGGACCACTAGTGGCCCACAAGCACCCGAAAACGTCTATCTCCATACCCCTTTCCCACAATTGCCTGTTTGCGCATGCGCAGAATGTTGACAACGGCCGAGACACTAGTCCATGTGGATACTCCTATACGAAGTCTCCACATTGATAACTCATACGACTCCATAGGATCAATAGGGGCTCACCTAGACCCGAAAACGTCTATTTTCATACCCTTGGTCATGCGCAGAATGCCGATATTTCAACCCCACACCCATCCCATCAGATGCCCCTTTACGAATGCTTCATATTGATACCTTACTCAACTCCATCGGACAATTAGTGGCTGCCCTACACCCCAAAACGTCTATTTCCATACTCTTGGTCTACCGCTCATGCGCAAAATGACGCTATTTCAACCCCACACCCAGCTCATCAGATACCTCCTCACATAAGCTTCACAATAATACCTCATACGACCCCATCGGCCCAATAGTGGCCCCCTAGACCCCAAAACATGTATTTCCATACTCTTGGTCCACCGCTCATGCGCAGAATGACGCTATTTCAACCCCGACCCAGCCCATCAGATGCCCCTTCACGAATGCTTCACTTTGATACCTCACTCGACCCAATCGGACCATGCAGCGTATTTGAACTCCCCCGGCAAAAGACGACCTTTTCCGTCTTTTCTATACTACTCATGGGTCTTTCGCCATGTTAATATCTGACAATACGGATGAGTGCCCGAAGCACATGGGTCCTTCGCCATGTTAACATCTGACAATATGGACGACTGCCTGAATCACATGAGTCCTTCGTCATGTTAATATCTGACAATTGGGACGAGTGTCTGAATCACATGGGTCCTTCGCCATGTTCATATCTGACAATAGGGACGACTGACTGAATCACACGGGTCCTTCGCCATGTTAATATATGACAATAGAGAAGAATGTCTGAATCACATGCGTCCTTCGCCATGTTAATATCTGACAATAGGGACGAGTGCCTGAATCGCAGGAGTCCTTTGCCATTTTAATATCTTGCAGTAGGGACGAGCGCCTGAATAGCACGGATCCTTCGCCATGTTAATATTTTGCAATAGCGTCGTGGGCCTGAATCTCATGGGTCCTTCGCCATGTTAATATCTGACAATAGGGACGAGTGCCTGAATCACATGGGTCCTTCGCCATGTTAATATCTGACATTAGGGACGAGTGCGTGAATCACATGGGTCCTTCGCCATGTTAATATTTGGCAATAGGGACGAGTGCCTAAATCGCATGAGCTCTTCGCCGTGTTAATATCTGGCAAATAGTGACGAGTGCCTGAATCGTATGGGTCCTTCGCCATGTTAATATCTGGCAACAGGGACGAGTGCCTAAATCGCATGGGCCTTTCGCCATGTTAATATCTGGCAAATAGTGACCAGTGCCTGAATCCCATGGGTCCTTCACCATGTTAATATCTGGCAATAGGGACGAGCGCCTGAATCACATGGATCCTTCACCATGTTAACATTTGACAATAGGGACGAGTGCCTGGATCACATGGGTCCTTCACCATGTTAACATTTGACAATAGAGACGAGTGCCTGGATCACATGGGTCCTTCACCATGTTAATATCTGGCAACAGGGACGAGTGCCTTTATCGCATGGGTCCTTCACCATGTTAATATCTGGCAACAGGGACGAGTGCCTGAATCACATGGGTCCTTCATCATGTTAAAATCTGACAATAGGGACGAGTGACTGGATCACGTGGGTCCTTCACCATGTTAATATCTGGCAACATGGACGAGTGCCTGAATCACATGTTACTAGATAAGAGTAAACCTCAAATCCAAGGGTAAGCTGAAAATCAAATGTAATTTTGAGTTTCAGGATAACCACACTCCTTAATACAAGCGACAAATGAATGACCTCCATTGTCCGTCTGAAAATCTCCTTACGTTATGTGTAGTATGGAATTTGTTCGAGATTGATGTGGACTCCCTAGACATTTACGATATCAACTAATCAGTGTTTAAAAAACTTATAAAACAGGGCTATTCCACCAAGCGCCTCCACTCAAAGTTTCTCAAATTTGGCGATACATATCGCATGCTGATAGCAAAATACGAACGTAGCGTGCAAGATCTATGGCGCTACGTTTCGTAACTTGTGTCTAATTCTGCTTAACCCGGGGCTAGGGGCCGTATGAACCCATGTACTTCAAGATCCTCATGGTACTCATATGAACAGTCACAATCAAAGCGTGACTGAGATACATCATTCTTTAGATGACGACTTTACAACGAATATTATGGATTAAGAATACTGATCAGCGATACGGATTTGATATTTTTGGAACATCATGATGTCTTGCCGGCATCATTGAAAACTGTTGACCGCGTCTCTCTTGCAGGAAACAAGCCTATGTTTATGTATACTATGATTGTCTTTTGAATTTGGTGCTAATACTGTTATGTGGAAAATGGAATAGGTCTTTGGATTATGGACGCGGATATTCTCTAATGGACGACGGCTGGATTATGAATGACGGACTAGACGCTTGTAATTTGAAGTTCCTGCAACCGAAATAACACTCATTCTAAGTTGTATGGATAAATTTTTACTGTTCACTGTTATAGCCTTACTTAATAACAGTCTTAGTGAATTTGTCGAGAGTAACGACGTTATGAAAAACAACCCGAGTGGTTTTTCAGAGGTCATACGACCTGGGATATTATGTTCATACTAAATTCATTAATACATTTTCTGAAAGCGCGCAAGAAGAAATTATAATGTGCGCTTATTGATTTCCAAAAAACCTTTGGCAAGGTGTGGCGGATCGGACTATTGCAAAAATTAATAAAGTTAGGAATACAATAGGAATATAATATTTAATATGTACAGTACAATCAAATCATGTGTAAAACATAATCATCGGATATTTTCTTTCTCTGCCTGTGAGAATCGGGTTAGACAAGGGGGAAATCTGTCACACATTTTGTTCTCTCCGTTTATAAATGTTTTAGAAGAATATTTATTAGCCAAAACTGGTATTATTTTCAATATGGAAGCTAAATATAAATATTTCTAAAACAAAAACAGTATAGCATTTGGCAGCAGAAAGTACGATTATAATTTCTACATTGATGGATAAATTATTGATATAGCTGACAGTTACAAGTACTACGGGATTCTGTTAGTAGAAGCGACTCATATGCGAAGACAAAACAGCACTTAATTCACCAGCACAAATGGCAATGCAAGTAGTAGTATAAGAGTATTTAAAGTAATATTTCACCCGGATGTAACTATGACGTCACTTCCGGTTGGGTTGAAAGAGGCGTGGCCTTTGGTACATGTCTAGACTTGTTGGTGTGTGTTGATGTACTGGGGGTTTTCCCCACAATGGCGGCCTTTTAGTCGGCCATGTTGGAAAATGGCGGCATTTTAGTCGGTCATGTTGGAAAATGGCGGCCTTTTAGTCGGCCATGTTGGAAAATGGCGGCATTTTAGTCCGCCATGTTGGAAAATGGCGGCATTTTATCGGCCATGTTGGAAAATGGCGGCATTTTAGTCCGCCATGTTGGAAAATGGATGTCCGCCATGTTGGAAAATGGCGGCAATTTTAGTCCGCTATGTTGGAAAATGGCGGCAGCATTTTAGTCCGCCATGTTGGAACATGGCGGCATTTTAGTCCGCCATGTTGGAAAATGGCGGCATTTTAGTCCGCCATGTTGGAACATGGCGGCATTTTAGTCCGCCATGTTGGAAAATGGCGGCATTTTAGTCCACCATTGTTGTAGAAAAACGTATAAAAAGGGGGTGATTTTTAGGGAGTTGGTGCATTCATTGGCCTATCGGCGGTCGCAGAACCATGACGGACACCGAGCCCTATGCCACTCGCATTTTACAGCATGCCACCGCGGTGAATTCATTCACGGGTTACCGAGCAGTGGTTCGGTCCATGTTTGCAGATGGCGACGACAACGAGGGGCGACGCCAGATCCTGAACGAGTTCACAGAAGCGGTCCTCGACAGAGTGCACTCGATGGAGAGGTGTGCCATCACTCAACACTACTGGACTATGACAGCCATACTTGATGCTCGGGCTATGGACCACGAGCGCTCACGCCGGAACCAGCGCCGGCTGGTTGGCCTCACAATAGTCTGTGCCCTATTGACCCTGGCGCTGTGGTATTGACAGTGGCACCTGACTATAAATACGAGGGTCAGACAGAGTGTGTGTCATTCACCGTTCGTCATTGGAGCAAGCATGTCACCCGTCCTACGAGCCATCCTTCCCCTTACACCCCGGGTGGGGTTACACGTCTATGAAGATAAAGTCACCCTCGTGGAAGACCGTGGAGATGTTTGCTGGTCGCCCGCTGAGACCGTATCGAATACGGTTACGCTACATCGTGATGGCTGGACCAAATTTAAACGGGTGTTGAGCGGCGAGCTCGATGGACACGTCATCCACATAGACAATGCCATCTACGTATACCGTGGACCCTTCTTCCCACGCCTGGGCCGCTACCAAGATCCTACGCGAAGCTTCACCCTAGACCCCGATCTGTGGATAGCCTTCGAGAAAGTGGTGCCTATCGTGGACCAGCTGTTTACACCAGACGAGCGGTCATCAGACGAGTTGGAGTGGGCTCGTTCCCTGAGAGAATCGGCGGCAGAACCCAATGAACAACTGTCTAGCCATGAACCCGACGACGATGCCATTGATTACCCGGCTAGACTCAGTCAGCCCAGTGATATGACCACCTGATCCTTTGACCTCACGGGGTTCTCCCTATAAATACGAGAGACAGTCAACTCTGGCACCATTCACGTACTGACCATGACGCAGCATATAATACTGGCGTATCTCAGCTTGACCCCCGAGGTGTTCCTGCACGTGTATGCGGATAAGGTCGATATCATGGAGGAGGTGGGAGACATCTGTGATGCGGACCCTATACAACCGTGCCCGGCTCACATTCGTCTGTCCCGAGAGGGCTGGACCAAATTCAAACGGGTGTTGTCTGGTGAACTTGACGGCGACCTCATCCACTTGTGTCACGATGTGTACATCCGGCGCGGCCCTTTCTTTGCTCAATTGGCTCGGCTAGATGGGGGTACAGTCCATTTTACCCTTCACCCTGACCTATGGTCTGCATTGGAAGATGCCGTGGTAGATGTGGATCAAGTGCTTATCAAGCGGTCATCAGACGAGTTGGACTGGTCATTTACCATGGACACTGTGGAAGCCAACGAAGAAAATCAGAAAGAAACTCCGGCCCAAGATATACCCGTTATAAATAACGATAGAGCCAGGATCCATCATCATTTGTCACCATGAAGCGCTGGGAGAAGGTGTTGGATAACTTATACTACAGTCCCGACAGCCCGGCGGCCTATAGTGCATTGTCGGCTCTCTATCGAGCGGCCAAACCCCAGGGGATACAACGTGCCTAAGTCCGAGATTGGTTAAGAAAACAAGACACCTATACCTTACATCGATCTGTCCGTCGCCATTTTCTACGGAACCGGGTCATCGTGGGAGGAATAGATGCCCAGTGGCAAGCGGATTTGGTCGATATGAGCGCCTTTACCAAACACAACGATGGGAATCGGTATATCTTGACGTGCATCGATATCCTATCCAAGTATGCGTGGGTGGTACCCATCCGGACGAAAACGGGTGCGAATCTCATAGCGGCGTTCAAAGACATCTTCAAGACCGGGCGCAAACCTTTGTATTTGCAAACTGACGAAGGCACGGAATTCCTCAACAGACCGTTCTAAGCCTTTCTCAAGAAACAGAAGGTGTTTTTCTTCCATACGTACAACGAGACCAAGGCTTCCGTGGTGGAAAGGTTCAACAGGACATTCAAAGGCCGCATGTATAAAAATTTCACCTATAAGAATACAAGGCGGTATATCGATGTTCTCCCGAAACTTGTGAGGGGTTACAATCGAGCCTATCACCGGAGTATAGAGAGAGCCCCCATTACCGTGACCCAACACAATGAAGCCCAAATCCGGCGTGTCTTGTACCCCAGGCCATCGCAGCGAACGACGAAGGCGGTGTACAAGGTCGGGGACCCTGTACGGATCAGTAAAGTCAAGGGCAAGTTCGAAAAAAATTACTTGCCCAACTGGAGCGATGAGCACTTCCTGATTAAACGGCGCCTACCCCGACAGCGGCGAGTCTATGAACTGGAAGATCTCCAAGGGGAACCGTTGCTAGGGATGTTTTACGAGACGGAAGTTTTTACAGCCTGTCGTAAAAACACAGCAAGACTACTACACGGTGGAGCAGATTTTGAACACGGAACGTCGACGTGGCAAACTGTTTCATTTCGTCAAATGGCAAGGCTGGCCCAGTTCCTTCAATTCCTGGGTCGCTGCCAACCAGGTGAAACGACTATAAAGCCAGACACCACTGCCGTCATCCTTCATTTCACGTTCGACCACAGTGCTATGGACAAACAGCAGCTGCCTCTGAACACAGCGTCTCCCAAAACGCGCAAAGCGCAAGTAGGCTTTGTGGTGATACTGCTAACCCTGCTGAGTGTGTTGTACGGAGGTGTGTTTTACGACGTAGCCTATGCCAGCACGTTACTTAACCAACTGAGAACACCAGCCATCAGTGAAACCGGTCTACAGATAGCACCAGTCAACCCCGTATCGAACCCAATCACCACCACACCCCGTGTACAAGCCACGTCGAGCTCCACACCAAGCTCTACACCTACACCAAGTACAACTACTACGTCTGAAAACCCACCGGATTTCATCCCTCACAGCGAACCGACAACGACCACCGACGTTGTACCCACCACCATCATCATCCCTGACAGTGAACAGACAACGACGACCGACGTTGTACCCACCACCACTCCAGTTCACTCGTATCAAATTTACAAGAGCGGGTTACCACGACAGCGGATACACCTCCAACCATGGACCCTCGGTGGCAGCATCCCTTCACTTGCGTCATCGCAGGACCGACGGGCTCCGGCAAAACGCACTTCGTCCGGAAGCTCCTTCAACACGCCGACAGCATGATCACCCCACCTATTGCCCGAGTCGTGTGGTGTTACGGAGAATGGCAGGCAGCGTATGCAGCAATGCCCCACATCACGTTCGTGGAAGGCCTACCCAACTTGGCCGATTTGGAACCGGATACTTTAGTGGTTTTGGATGATCTCATGGCGGAGACGGATGCGCGGTCACCCAACTCTTTACCAAAGGCAGCCATCATCGACAGCTCAGCATCATCTACATTGTGCAGAATATGTTCAGTAAAAACAAAGAACATCGGAACATCAGCTTAAATGCCCTCTACCTGGTGGTCTTCAAAAACCCGAGAGATACCACTCAACTGCTCCACCTGGCGAGACAGATGTGTCCCGGCCGCACACCGTTTGCGTTTGAAGCCTTCAAAGATGCGACAACCCCTCAGCACGGGTATATGCTCTTCGACCTCAAGCAAGCCACCCCCGAACATCTTCGACTACGGACCGGCATCTTTCCCGGAGAGGCCCACCACGTGTACATGCAAAAATAATGTAAACACACCCACAGTGGCTCCCCCAGCTGGGGTGTGTGTGTTTGATGATGGGATAATGAAAAGAATGAATACCACAGCAGGGTTGACTTTGTTTTCTGAGGTAGATAAAAAGAGCAGAGTTGTGGGTTCTGGCATTAGTTGTACATGATGTCTGTGCGAGTACGGAAGCACGCTCCCACGCTCCGTGTATTGAAGACGGCCCCACCCGAGTTAGTCCGAACCATTGAACGCGGTGCGGACCCTGACCTTGTACGCTGTCTGTGCGAGATCGAGTACAATCTGCTAAAAGGCAACGTACCACTGACTCCAGACCAAGTTGGCCAAGCATAAGACAGGTCTCCGAACCCTAGTCCAGAAGCGGGTCCCTCAAACACAAAAGAAAAAGGTGTTACGGAAAGGCGGCTTTCTCGGGGCCATCTTAGCACCGCTGGCCGCTTCCGTGCTGGGTCCAGTATTGGGTGGACTCTTCGGCCGACAATGAACCACACGAAAAAAATGGTCCTCGTCGAACCACGATTGCTTCAAAACCCCCAATCGCCCTACCCTGTCCCACCTACGGTGAAGACCATAAACACCCTCGATGGAGAGATGCAACAGATCTTACAGAGACCGGAGTTAAGCGACAGTGAGAAAGTACAACGGTACAATGAGACGCTTCAACGGTACATGACGTTCATGGACCAATACAAAACCCTATCTACCCCACCACCACCGCCACCACCACGTGACACACCGCCGACCTCAGCACCGCTCCAACAGCCGCCATTACCAGGGGTACCACCCACAGCCCCACAGTGGGTGGAAGACGAAGTGCTGAAGAGTGTACCTGCCTCATTCAAGAAACAAGCTGGTCTGGTATTACAACGGATGAAGCAGAATCCTAACATGACTTGGAATGATAAAGGCGAACTCCTGGTACAGAATCAGGTGGGCCACGGCACCCACATGACGGATTTAGTGAATGACCTGATGCGTCAACGCAGGTCGCACACCGATCCTCGAGGATGGGAGGTCTTCGCTCAAGGCTTGAAAGACATGCATGTACCACAGGAATTGGTGGGAAACCCCCACCGCTGGGCCTTTATGCAGCGTGACTCACCGAGTCGTGGACCACGACAGACTCCACAACCTTGGGAATCCGACTGGGAACCGGAGTCACCCCCCAAAACACCACCACAACGGGCACCTTATTTTCGCGCCTTTAAAAAACCACCCTTGATCAAGACACCCCACATCTCCAGAGCCGTGACACGTAGCAAGTCACCGCGACGAACACGACGCCGGACACAACCACCCAAGGCCTGGAACACCTATTAAAATCAACAGCAGCAGCAGGACAGCTCAGTCGCCATGTTTTACCTCACCCTACCCAGTAACAGTTCGCTGGATGTGTTTCCTGACAACACCTTGGCCAAGTACGTGACCCAGTTACCGCAACCGTTGCATTTACCTGGACAATGGGAATGTGGCCTCGTGGATATCCAATACCCTTACTCGTGGTACAACGTGCGTCCAAATGAAGTCTGGTACGAGGTGACCTACGAAGGCAAAAACACCCGACTCACCCTCCCCGAAGGCCAATACGATACCCCCAAGGAGTTCATGGGTGGGCTGTCAAAACTGTTGCATTATAAGGCTCTACGGGAGGTCACGAATACTTCAAAACCCATCAAATCCTTTCCCTTCAAGAATCACGTGGACTTCGAATACAACGCACACAACGACAAGGCACAGCTTAACGTCACCGCCAACGCGAGTGTTGAACTCAGTCCTATCCTACAACAAATGCTGGGTTTCGATTTTCGGGGGTACGCTGGTCCCACCGCCCACCAAGGCGAGATCCCGATGGATATGAAGTCGGGTATGTACGGACTCTACGTCTACTCGGACGTAGTCGACAACCACATCGTGGGCGATATCAACACACCTCTGTTACGGGTGGTCCCCATTAAAAAGAGATATGGAGATCAAGTCACCCACAGTTTCACCCACATGCTCTACCTGCCCGTACAACAAACCGACATCAACACGATCACGGTGGATATAAGAGATGACACGGGACGACCGGTGGCATTCGAACGAGGAAAAGTGGTGCTGACACTTCATTTTCGACAAGCACGTGCTCCCCACTTTGTATGATGAAAGTACAACATGGTGCGGCTAGCCCGCCATGTTGGAATTCAACATGGCGGCATGTAGAAAAACGTATAAAAGGGGATAATTTTTAGTGGTTTGGTGTATTCATTGCAGTACCGAACGGAGCTCTTTGACCTACCTGACCTGCCTGCCTGCCTGTCTGCCTGCCTGCCAGCCTGCCTGCCTGTCTACCAGCTTGTTCTGACGAGAGGAGGACAGAAAGCATGAGACGTGGAGAAGATTTTCCATGGGACCCAGCAGCACCTCCGGTTGAAGTCTTGCCTGAAGACGAGCGTGTGAGGGACATTTATCAACGACACTGGGCTACCATACGCCATTGTTTTCACCGTGACCGTCGTTTATTGGACTTGTATAACTTTCGACTGCAGGACCTTACGTATTTGTCTACTTATGCGGAGAACATTTTCACAGACCAGGTCACAGCGTTCAAGTTGAATATCACATTCGGGTACATTTTACGGCACAAGGACACGGATCAGGTGCGGTATTATTATCCCAGCAATAATACCTATGTGTTTGACCAGCCATTCACGGTGACGGATGCGATTTCCCTGGAGCCACTCATCGACCAATTGACTACGTTGGACCCATTGGAATGGGCCCGGTTGCAACGCCCCAATACCAAATGGCTTGTGGAAATGGTGACCAACGTCACATTTTTCGTCACAAAAATGAGAAATCATCCTGTCGGTGCTCCTGTACTACTACCCCCTTGGCTGCTTCTTCGAAAAGGCATGTATGCATTAACGGCAGGGATAAAGGGACCCTACAAAGACCGGAAATATCTGTTTCGGTGTTTGGCCGTGTATCTGGGCGAATGTGATCCCCGGGCTTGTGACAGAGTGGCCAATGGCTATTGGGAACAGTACTTAGAGCAGCAAGACTTGGATCAGCGGCACTTCCGTGGAGTCCCGTTCAAAAATTTGGATGATGTGGAAACTCTGTTCAACATCAATATCTTTGTATACCGATTACGATGCGAGGAGAATACATTTGTGGCTGAATTGGTTCGTCGTTCAACAGAACGGTATGCTTCTACGATGAAAGTCAATGTCTTCGACTACAATGGCGTGAGTCATTTTTCGCTGATCCACAATATGAGCCAGTACGCCCAGTCTTACAGTTGTGCCCAATGCCATGGGGTGTTTGACCGTTCCACCATCTTACATCGACACGAGAAGATTTGTGACAACAGTGTGAAGCGAAAATTTCCTGGTGATGTATATCATAATACGCCTACTATTTTCGAGGAACTGACCGATGAGGGCCTGATCATACCGGAGGCGGACCGTTATTTTCCCTACCGGGCGTGTTACGATTTTGAGGCCCTATTGGAGCCCATGGACAGTGAACGCAGCGCCATATTCCCCTGAGTGTCAGCATTTCCAGCAACGTACCTGGCTATGACGCTGCACCGGTCTATTTCGTGTCTACCGGGGATTCCATGAGTTGATCACCCGCATGATGGCGTATTTAGAGGAAGTCAGTGCGGCCAGTACGGAATTGTTGGTGTCCAAGTTCCAGGACACACTGGACCAGCTGGACGATCGGATTCCTATACCGGGTGTAGCGTTTAGTGACGATGAAGAGTCCGAGTCGGAGTCGGAGCCGGAGTCGCAGCCGGAGCACATGCAGTCGCAGGATGTGCCTTTACCGAAACCGTATGCGGAGAAATTGAAAGTGCGCTTCCTACAATACCTAGGCCAGTTACCGGTGCTGGGTTTCAACTCGGGGCGATATGACTTGAACATGGTGAAGGAATTTCTCTACCCCTACTTGGCCCAGGCGAGTACCATCAAGTCCGTCATCAAGAAGATCAATAATCATATGGCCCTCACTACCACATCACTTCATTTCCTGGATGTACGGAACTACTTAGCTCCCAATTATAGCTATGATCAGTGGGTGAAGGCGTATGACTGTGCACAAACCAAAGGGAGGTTCCCTTACACGTATATATCGACGCTCGACCGTTTGCAGGAAACACAGTTGCCACCCCGGGATGCCTTCTTTGACGATTTGAAGCAAGTGGAATGTCCGGAAGACACGTACCGGGAACTACAGCAGGTATGGAACGATCAACATATGCAGACCTTGCGAGATTTCCTGATATGGTATAATAACTTAGATATGGTTCCTTTCCTGGAAGCGGCCGAGAAAATGGTTCAACTCTTTCGTCGCGAAATGCACGTCGACATCTTCAAGGAGTGCTTGAGTTTACCGGGTGTGGCGCTTCGCCATCTTTTTCAAGAGTGTCCTACGTACTTCTCGCTGATACAGCAAAAAGATGCAGACATGCATGATTGTCTAAAGCAGAACATTGTCGGCGGACCGAGTCTTATTTTTCACCGTTATCACGAGAAGGACGTCACTACTCTCCCCAGTGGAAAACCCTGTGCTAAGATCATTGGTTTCGATGCAAATGCCTTGTACCTGTGGTCTCTGGCCCAACCTATGCCCAGTGGCCATTATACACGTTGGTTGGAGGAAGGTCGGCATTTTACACCGCAACGCACTCCCTACAAGCATCTGGCTGATCAGTGGTTGGATTGGGAAGCCTATCGACGGGGAATTTATATACGACACCAACGCCACAGAGAAGCGCATAGGAGATCGTCGACTCCCCGTCGATGGGTTTGCCCTGGTGGGTAGAACACCGACCGTATTTCAATTTTACGGTTGCTATTGGCACGGCCACGGATGCCATTTCAGCGCTGGACGCTTCAACGAACGACGTGGAAAAACACCGGAAGAATTACGAGAAGAAGTGCAGGAGAACGCTGATTATGTGAAAGAGAGAGGATACCATCTTATCGAAATGTGGGAGTGTGAATTTCACACCACGTGCCAGGCCCTACCCCATTTACGGCGTTTCCTAAAAGAGCGCGAGTACCCGCTGAGTCGTCGGCCACTCCTGAGGCTGCCACAGATGTTCGACGCCATTCGTTCGGGCGACCTCTACGGCTTTGTCGAATGTGATTTGCATGTTCGAATTTCTTTGAAATATCCTACATATGTACCTTTCTGGGTAACATGAGAAACGTTGCGGCTCATCGGATTCTTCTCAAATTTGGCATGCATTTACCATGCCAGGAGCTGTTGCTTGGGATTGCCTTTCGCTCACGTGCACTCACAGGTGGCGCCACCTGGTGGCAACATCACAAATTCGTTTCCGGGTAATAACTTGAGAACTGACCATCGGATTCTTCTCAAATTTTGTATGAATGTACCGTGACATAAGATGTCGCTTGATAATGCATTTCACTGACTTGCGCCTAGAGGTGACGTCACCTGGTGTCAAAATCTAAATTTGGTTTCTGGGCAATAACTTGAGGACCCTCATCGGATTCTTCTCAAATTTGGTATGCAGATGTCCCCACGATACCATGTTTCTTGGGATTGTATTTTTCCCGCTTCTGCCTACAGGTGGCGTCTCCTGGTGGAAAATTTGTTTCCGGGCAATAATTTGGCAACTGCTCATCAGATTATTCTCAAATTTTGTATTCATATGTGACCCGCCCCAAATAACATGAACACCGGTGGGCATCTAGTACCGGCAATAACTTGAGGACCCTCTTCAGAGTCTCAAAGTTCATATGCCGATACCATGACATGAGATGTCATTTGGGATTGTGTTTTGCCTGCTTGCACCTACAGGTGGTGACTCCTCGTGGCAAAGTCTAAATTTGGTTTCTGGGCAATAGGTTGAGGATGCCTTCATATTCTTGTCAAATTTAGTTTGCAGACAATATGCCATGAGTTGTCTCTTGAGGTTGCATTTCGGTTACATAATTTTCATGCTACATGGTAAAGAAAATATATTACAGTAGCAATCAACATTCAGTCAGCCATTCGGAGTTGATCTCAAAACCTGGGAAGGTGGAAAGACCCTTCTGCTTCTTACGCCTGTGAAGTAGCTGTTGCCATCCTCATGAATATCTTCTGAAACCGACAGCGCTTATAAATATTGCTGCCATTTTGGCGGGGGACGTAGCATCCTCTGGCTGCTTGTTTATATAGGTTTAGGTTTTTATTGGAATCCATGGTCAGCCACAATAGGACTGTTCTACAATGAAGCTGTCATTATGATAATTGAATGACGGATTGAAATGGTCATGGTTGAGTGAGTGAATAAGTAGTTTTAACGTCCCTTTCAACATTTTTCAGCTATACCATAACGGGAAAGGGAAAGGAGGGTAGGGTCGGCGGTACCTACTTGTAACAGAGTAGGTATATTACTGCCCTTCTATAGTGCTATTCCAATGAAATTGTAAGGATATGATTATTGGTATATCACATTATGAGAATTGTAAACATTTAATTATTTGTATATCGCATTATATGAATTGTGAACATACATGTAGGTATATAATTATGCTGGGAATGGCCACATGTATAAATGCTTGTACATATTTACCTCTCATGTCACAGAAAGTGGCCAGAGTGAAAAATGAACACCCCCTGCCTTCTACCGTCACCAGCCGGTGAAACGGTGGTCAGCCGATGAGGATATTTTCGCAACACCGTTGAGATGGTGTTAGAAATTGGAATTTCTTTCACATTTCTTTTGAGGTTATAGGCAATATTAATGGATATTCATTCACGAAAAATAACAGTCGTCATTTCAATCGTTTGATTACATATCAGAACGCCTTCTACTTAAAGATATCGTACGAACACGCGAAGCGATGCTGTTTTCTAGCGAAATTTCGTTTTGAAACTGTTCTCATCGCTAATAACTGAAACTTATTATCATACGTACTTATTTCCTGTTCAATGCTCTTTGTATGTCACCCAAACTTCGATGGATTTACTCGGCGTAAGCATTGATGTTATTAATTAAAAAGTCACACCGTGTGCGTCTTACACTTTTCTTGATGCTGTTCACCGTAGCCTGGACAGATGCATATGGTGTGACTTAGTTTCAATAATATCAGTAGTTATGCGAATTAAATTCATTCAAGTTTGGGTGACATACAAAGAGCATTAAACAAGGAATAATTACGCATGTACGCATGATAATCTGTATCGATTAGTGTCAGTTATTAGCGATACGCACAACTTTAAAACGAAAATTGGCTGGAAAACAACATCGCTATCCGTGTTCCTATGGTATCTTTAAGTACAATGCGTCCTGCTACGTAACCGAACGATTAAATTGACTACTGTTATTTCCCATGAATGAATATCCACTAATATTGCCTATAACCTCACAAGACATGTGAAAGAAATCCAAATTGCCTGTATTGCGAAATTATCCCCACCGGCTGATCTCCGTTTCACTGGCTGGCGACGGTCGTATGTAAGGGTGATAAAGTTAGTGAATGTACTCCTTTCTTTGTCCCCTCGGCCTTATCTCAGTACAGTTGTTTAAACTATTATCTATTATCTATTCAATCTATTGTTTTATGTATGTTACCGATATGACATACAGAATAGGCCTATAACATATAAAAGGCACGGATAGGAGATGAAGAGTATACACTATTATCTATTATCTATTCAATCTATTGTTTTATGTATGTTACCGATATGACATACAGAATAGGCCTATAACATATAAAAGGCACGGATAGGAGATGAAGAGTATACACTATTATCTATTATCTATTCAATCTATTGTTTTATGTATGTTACCGATATGACATACAGAATAGGCCTATAACATATAAAAGGCACGGATAGGAGATGAAGAGTATACACTATTATCTATTATCTAGTCAATCTATTGTTTTATGTATGTTACCGATATGACATACAGAATAGGCCTATAACATATAAAAGGCACGGATAGGAGATGAAGAGTATACACTATTATCTATTATCTATTCAATCTATTGTTTTATGTATGTTACCGATATGACATACAGAATAGACCTATAACATATAAAAGGCACGGATAGGAGATGAAGAGTATACACTATTATCTATTATCTATTCAATCTATTGTTTTATGTATGTTACCGATATGACATACAGAATAGGCCTATAACATATAAAAGGCACGGATAGGAGATGAAGAGTATACACTATTATCTATTATCTAGTCAATCTATTGTTTTATGTATGTTACCGATATGACATACAGAATAGGCCTATAACATATAAAAGGCACGGATAGGAGATGAAGAGTATACACTATTATCTATTATCTATTCAATCTATTGTTTTATGTATGTTACCGATATGACATACAGAATAGGCCTATAACATATAAAAGGCACGGATAGGAGATGAAGAGTATACACTATTATCTATTATCTATTCAATCTATTGTTTTATGTATGTTACCGATATGACATACAGAATAGGCCTATAACATATAAAAGGCACGGATAGGAGAGGAAGAGTATACACTATTATCTATTATCTAGTCAATCTATTGTTTTATGTATGTTACCGATATGACATACAGAATAGGCCTATAACATATAAAAGGCACGGATAGGAGATGAAGAGTATACACTATTATCTATTATCTATTCAATCTATTGTTTTATGTATGTTACCGATATGACATACAGAATAGGCCTATAACATATAAAAGGCACGGATAGGAGATGAAGAGTATACACTATTATCTATTATCTATTCAATCTATTGTTTTATGTATGTTACCGATATGACATACAGAATAGGCCTATAACATATAAAAGGCACGGATAGGAGAGGAAGAGTATACACTATTATCTATTATCTAGTCAATCTATTGTTTTATGTATGTTACCTATATGACATACAGAATAGGCCTATAACATATAAAAGGCACGGATAGGAGATGAAGAGTATACACTATTATCTATTATCTAGTCAATCTATTGTTTTATGTATGTTACCGATATGACATACAGAATAGACCTATAACATATAAAAGGCACGGATAGGAGATGAAGAGTATACACTATTATCTATTATCTAGTCAATCTATTGTTTTATGTATGTTACCGATATGACATACAGAATAGGCCTATAACATATAAAAGGCACGGATAGGAGATGAAGAGTATACACTATTATCTATTATCTAGTCAATCTATTGTTTTATGTATGTTACCGATATGACATACAGAATAGGCCTATAACATATAAAAGGCACGGATAGGAGATGAAGAGTATACACTATTATCTATTATCTATTCAATCTATTGTTTTATGTATGTTACCGATATGACATACAGAATAGGCCTATAACATATAAAAGGCACGGATAGGAGATGAAGAGTATACACTATTATCTATTATCTATTCAATCTATTGTTTATGTATGTTACCGATATGACTTACAGAATAGGCCTATAACATATAAAAGGCACAGATAGGAGAGGAAGAGTATACACTATTATCTATTATCTAGTCAATCTATTGTTTTATGTATGTTACCGATATGACATACAGAATAGGCCTATAACATATAAAAGGCACGGATAGGAGATGAAGAGTATACACTACATAAAGAATACCAAAATGTGTTCTAATGTAACAGTTGTTGAACACACGTTTGGTGTTCTGGAAAAAATAAGTACAGCAGTGTTCAACATCTTTCCATATAGTCGCACTCTAAATGGGAACATTGGTGTTCAATAATGGCAGTAGTATAGAAAGGGCAAATCTATCATTTTGAGAGGGAGTAGGAAAATGAAGTGGGTGAATGACATCACGTCCGGTCGATGTCACGTCTGGTCAAAGGTCATGATTGGTGGATTGGTGGAGGGGTTGCCATAGCCACACGGAGAGGCGATTCGGCTCACGTGACTGGCTGGGCGATATAAAACTAGGATTTGAACAGAAAAGAGTTGAAGGTGGTGACGTGACGTCACTATGACGCCACGGATGACTTCACATCCGGTGACATCACTTCAGGGTCAAAGGTCACTTCCGGGTAAAAGGTCATTTCCGGGTCAACGGCCACCTTCGGTCACGTTATCTACCCCTAAATAAGACCGTACACTGGAGTGATTTCAGTGTTAAACCAAATGGGGAACCCACTCATGGATATTTGCGTTATGGGGTGTGCCCCTTGTTTTCTTTGTCTCGCGATGTAGAACATGATGGCTGGGGTCTCGAGGCTATGGGTTGACTTTCGCTGAAAAAGTTACCGTGCGTATGCCCACTTGGCAAATAGCGTTGGGGGTGGACATTTTGGGTTCGATATGGACCATTATTGGTCCGATTGGGCCGTGTGAGGTATCAGTTTGAAACAGTCGTGGAGGAGCATTCCACTGGATGGGTATGGAATGGAAGTTAGGTAATAGCGTGCATGCGCAGACAGGGATTTGTGAGAAAAATGCACTGGAATAGACGTTTGGGGACCTGGGTGGCCCAATATTGGCCCGATTGGGCTGCGGGAGATATCAAAGTGAAGCTCTCGTAAAGTAGCATCCGACTCGATGCTGTAGAGCGAAAGTAGATCTATGGTGCGTATGCGCAGACCGTGGGTTATGGACAAAGGGCATTGGAAGGGGCGTTTGGGGGTTGAGGTGGACCAATATTGCTCTAAATGAGTAGTGTAAGGTATCAGTTTGCAGCAATCCTGAAGTAGCATCTGACTGAACGTAGTGAAAGTAGGGTTATGGCGCGCATGCGCAATAGAAAGAGCGCATTGGAATGGACGTTTTCAGGTCGCGGTGAGTCAATATTGGCCCGATTGGGATGTGCGAGATATCAAAGTGAAGTTTTCGTGGAGGAGCGACCTACTGGACGAGTATGGAGTGGAGTAAGGCTTTGTCGTGCATGCGCCATTGGTGGCCTAAGTGGCGGTAGGTGGGAATGTTCAGCATTTTCTGATACGCAGCCGACATGTTCTCTTGTTCGACCTGCCTGAAGCCATTTACTCGCCCAGAAGATTTGCGACGGCACGAGTCCTCCATCCACAAACGGCGCACGGTATACCAACCACCTCGCTGGGGGTCTAATAACACCCCAGCCACCAGTCAGATTTTTGGACCGGATTCGGGGCCTTCGCGCACATCGCCGCAAGTGACATCATATATAGTAAAATAGATTTTTACCGAACATTTGGATTACTTTTCAAGTCTACATAATATCTCCGTTGACCTAGCGTTAAAAAGAATTATCTGGAGATAATTTTCCCTGTTTATCTGGACAGAGCATATGAAAAGTAGTTCACTCATGTGCAACACAAAAGGAGTTGTTCGGCTGAATTCAAACTGAACCGTGCGTTGGTTGGTTTCTCCTATACGTCATAGCAACGTAGTAAAGGTCAACTTCCGCTATTGGTGGCAGGGATGGTAATGGAGCCTGCGAAATGGAGCATGCGCTGTGGGGAGGTTGACGGTATACTTGTATAACTTGCGCACTGTCATTTAATCGGGAAGATGCTTTACTGCGCCACGAACGCTCACTCCACGAGGGCGTGATGGAACACTGTAATGCATTCGGTCAACTCTTCAAACGACCCAGTCAGTTAAGACGGCATCTGCGTTTGATTCATGGTCCGTCACCACGGTATGAGCGACAACTTCCCACTAAAGAGTTACTCGGGAGGGTCAGACCCAGTGAAGATGAGCCCGGGGAGACGAATGCCACTGGTGATGCGATCTCGGAGAGCCCGCCTATACCCACTGTTCAGAAGAGCCTAGATATCCAGCCGGTCCCTAGCATTACTGTTTCGAGTCACACTCCTGACAACAACGAACATTTTTTGGAAGATGCGGTGGATGTATGACAAATGATAATTGACCTGTCATCCTTGTGGTTGTTGTTCTCTCACCGGTCTACATCATGCGACATTGTACAGAGTACATGTTCATTGAGAGAGAGAGAGAATTGACTTTTAACGTCGCATTCCGCAATATTTCAGCTATATAGCGACATGAACAGAGAGTATGTACATGGATTTGAATAGAGTATGTATACATGGACGTGAACAGAGTACATGTAGAATGATATGCACAGAGCACATTTACATGGACATGGAACATGTGTATTGACAGAGTACATGAACATGAACAGATTACATGTACCGCCAAATACTACTTGTACAGGCACATAGTACATGTGCATGGGTATGCACATGGATATGCACAGAATACATGGACATGCGGGTACACCAAAGATGCGTGCACATGCGTACGATGACGTCACTTCCGAGCTCTCGCTCACTCACTCACCCACTCACTCACTCACCCACTCACTCACTCACTCACACCGGTGGTGGTGGTGGTGGTGGTGGTGGTGTGTGGTGGTGGTGGTGATAGTGGTGTGTGGTGGTGTCTGTACATATAGGATTAACTCATGTCCCAAATTCTGAAAAGACGGCTTCTGATTGGACAAAAGCAGCCGAGAATACATCTAACGAGCAAGAACCAATATGACAGATACAGCGCCAAATGGCGGCCTCAGATTGGACAAGCGTCTTCTTGAATTGTAAACATACCCAACGCGGCTCCCCCAGCCTGTTGTTGTTGTTGTTCTCTCTCCAGTCTATATCATGGCGTCAAGGTGTTATGCTAGGGTGTTAAGGCGTAGCGACGGGCGTTGACGGGCGTTACTGCATTTCGATGTATTGGTGGCAATTCCATGAAAATCAGAGCTTTTGGGCTAATTCACCAGGGCATTGAAGCGTTAAGCTTGGCGTTGGCGGGCGTTGCTACAAGATGCCACTTCACACGACGCATTCGGACCACGGATGGTCCATTTCTACACCAAATACCTTCCTTCACTTCTCCAAAATGCCCGCTTTCGCTACTACTCCTACTGATGACGTCACCGATGACGTCACAGATGACGCGAACATCCCTCAAATCTGGGTCTACACCCCGAGAGCTACAAAATGACGCCCCACACGACGCATTCGGACCAAGGATGGTCCATCTCTACACAAAATACCTTCCTTCACTGCCCCCAAAATTACCACATTCGCTTCTACTCGTACCGATGACGTCACAGATGACATGGGCAGCCCTTAAATCGGGGTCTACACCGCGAGAGCTACAAGATTACACCCCACACGACGCATTCGGAACAAGGATGGTCCAATTCTACCCCAAATATCTTCCTCCACTTCCCCAAGATGCTCACTTTCGCTACTCTACTGATGACGTCACCGATGACGTCACAGATGTTGTGGACAGCCCTCAAATCGAGGTCTACACCCCGAGAGCTACAAAATGATCCCTCTCTACACCAAACACACCTCCACGCACCCTCCAAAATAGCCACTTTACTTACTACACCCAACTGCGCATGCGCAGATTGACGCGACTTGCTATTAAAAAAACACGCAATTCTGACTCTACCCCACAAAAGCTTCACTTTGACATCTCCCACGACCCATTTGGACCAATATTGGTCCATCTCTACCCTAAACACACCCCCACGCACCCCCCAAAATGCCTGCTTTCTATACTACAGCCAGACTGCGCATGCGCAGAATATTGAAAACTGACGATACATTAGTTCAGTCGGATGCTCCTCCACGAGAGCTTCAAAATAAGACCTCATACGACACCATAGGACCATTAGGGGTTCACCTAGACTCCAAAACGTCCACCCAGTATGGACCTATACACCCATAGCCAGTAGGCCTATGGAGCTATATACAGACATACCCGGTACTTTTCAAAATATTTCAGCGCTTACCTTCGGAACCCCTTCCATCGTGTTTTTCGTGGCGAGACGAGAAAAACAAGACCAAACAACCCATAGGAAAACCCACGAAAAATTTCCCGGTTGGACCTATACCCCATAGCCAGTATGGGGCTATATGGGCCTATATACAGACCTACCCGGTACTTTTCGAAAAATTTCACCGCTTACCTCCGAGATCCTTCCCATCGTGTTCTGCGTGGCGGGACGAAGAAAACAAGAGCAACCACCCATAGTAACATCCACAAAAAATGACCACCCCCATACCCCATACAGGAATTTTCCCGTATAGATTTAATATGCAAATGTTCGAATCAGAGAAGATAACCCGGAATTTGCCAAAAATCAAAAAAGTGCATTAAGAGTTCCCATTGGAACTCTCCTGTGTTGGAGGTCGTTTTTGGTCCGGTGGCGCTCCCCCCACCCCCCTCCCCCCACTGTCGGAACTATAGTGCACTTGACCACCGCAACAACGCCACCTGTCGCCACAGAGAGTTACCTCCCTGGAAAATGTTACCTTTTCCGTGTTTTCTATACTAATCGCCTTAATGCCCTATCTTAACGCTTTATAGTAACGCCTTAACGCCCTATCTTAACGCCTTATCGCCTTATCCTAACGCCTTAACACCCTAGTATACCAGTGTCTTATCTTTTGCGCGAGATTGTATGCTGGGTCGACATCGGGCCTTACAGACTAGTCTTTTGTGTTAAATGCCATCATGTTCATCTGACGACGATACAGCTCACCAATCCCCAGGGAACGAGTTGTCACAGCGATACAGCTCACCAGTTACCAATATACGAGTTGTCAGAGCATTTCCAGCATAGCTCTCTAGATTTGTATCTATTACGCCTTATGCCGCTGCTCCTACCGTGTCGTCATGTCATCCAAGTTGCCACATGAACAGGCACAATAAAAGCGTGACTGAGATACAACACATATCACGAATCGTTAGATTCTTGGTATGTGCTTTAGAATAGGTTAACCAGAAGACTATACTGTGAAATCATGTGGCTCTGTCAGTATGTCGCGGTACCTCTTCCCACTTCCCTTATATGTGTTGTAATCAATCCGTTCACACCAGGAAATAAATCATGGTGGTCTCCGATGATGTCATCGCTCTAAATCAGGACATTGTACGGGGTGTTTAGCTGGGAACACCCCCTGTTTTGTAGGTCGTCGCTCTACATGTCAGGGTATTTTTTTCTGGAATTTTCGTGGAAAACCCCTGTTTTATTTATATATCACTCGGCAGTAGTAGAGAAAGGGTCGTTTCGGGGCTGCAAAATAACTTTTGGGGGAGATGACTTTTGTGTGTGCGTGTGTGGAGGAGGAGGAATGGGGTTAAAACCCTAACGTTTCTATAGCTAATCCCTTACGGTTTGCTGCCATGATGCAGACAGTTGAGAGAAAGAAAAAGCAATACGTTCACAAGTTTTCATATAGTTTATTCTCCCCAATGTTACATCATAACCAAGCTAGAGGAGCGGCGTTGCGTATGTTTACAATTCAAGTTTGCTCTTGTTCAAACAGAAGCCGCCATTTCAGGAAGTTCAATCTTCCGCCATGTTCGCTCCGAGCTCCTGCTTCCCCCATTGGTAGGCAGGAAAGGGAAATGGAATGGCTCCTCGACACTGGCATCAATCTCCATCGGTTTTTCAATTCGGGACGGCGGGTAGACCACCATGGGTTCTTCCATTTGAGAATGTATTTGTCTCGAGAGTGACGAGCGTGATCCGGGGATGATACTTTGGCGACGTATCAATTGACTGAAATGCTTAAAGACTATATCACACTCTGCACGTGTATGCATGTGTACTTCATGACGTGCACGAGTGTGACGACGTAAACTGTCCAGGTGATGGAAGGGCTTTGAGCAAGTCGAACACGTGAACATCGTGGTAGAATGTTTACTGAATGGAACTTAGACTTTGCACGTCTTTAGGATACGCTTGCTTTTATGAAGAGTAACGCCTGCCAATGCATAGCTTAACGCTTCAACGCCCTGGTAAAATAGCTCAGATTTTTAGCCCACCATCACCAGATGGTGGGCTATTCAAATCGCTTTTCGTCCGTGGTCCGTCAGTCCGTCCGTCCGTCAGTCCGTCTGGTCATTATTGCGTATAAGGACGTCTTAAGTGGTTTTTCCTTCTTAAGTGGTTAACCTCCTAAGAATGCCTTGTGCAATTCTCTACAATCCTGTCTAAAGTGATGGATATTCTCTATAAGAAACGATTTTAAAACAGTGTTTTCTCTATAAGAAACGATTTTAAAACACTGTTTTTTTCTTGGTGTTTTTGAACTAAACATCCATCAGTGGTATTATTGTGCAACATTGCAGCCAACTTTCAACAATGTTTCGTTACAATGTTGCACAATTGTAACCACTTAAGGTATCAAATGTGGGTAGGGGCGTCAGTCCGTCCGTCCGTAAACAATTCTTGTTATCGCGATTTCTCAGGAACCACTTTATGGATCTTTCTCAAAGTTGGTACACAGGTTCCCCTTGGGGCCTAGTTGTGCAAGATACCTTTTTTGGTCCGATCCGAAAATCCAATATGGCCACCGGGCAGCCATCTTTGATTTCCCCATGAAACCTTGTTATCGCGATTTCTCAGGAACTACTTCAAGGATCTTTCTCAAATTTGGTACACAGGTTCCCCTCGGGGTCTAGTTATGCAAGATACCTTTTGCGGTCCGATTTGAAAATCCAATATGGCCACCAGGCAGCCATCTTGGATTTCCCGATGAAACCTTGTTATCGCGATTTCTCAGGAACTACTACATGGATCTTTCTCAAATTTGGTACACAGGTTCCCCTTGGGGTCTAGTTGTGCAAGATACCTTTTTTGGTCCGATTCGAAACTCCAATATGGCCACCAGGCAGCCATCTTGGATTTTTCCATGAAACCTTGTTATCGCAATTTCTCGTGAACTACTGCATGGGTCTTTCTCAAATTTGGTACACAGGTTCCCCTTGGGGTCTAGTTGTGCAAGATACCTTTTCAGGTCCGATTCGAAAATCCAATATGGCCACCAGGCAGCCATCTTGGATTTCCCCATGAAATTTTGTTATCGTCATTTCTCAGGAATTACTGCATGGATCTTTCTCAAATTTGATACACAGGTTCCCCTTAGGGTCTAGTTGTGCAAGATACCCTTTTTTGGTCCGATTCGAAAATCCAATATGGCCGCCAGGCAGTCATCTTGGATTTCCCCATGAAATTTTGTTATCGCAATTTCTCGTGAACTACTGCATGGGTCTTTCTCAAATTTGGTACACAGGTTCCCCTTGGGGTCTAGTTGTGCAAGATACCTTTTCTGGTCCGCTTCGAAAATCCAATATGGCCACCAGGCTTCACTTCAGTATTAAGTATTGTACCATCTTACTATTTTCGAGCATGGTATCTTTAAAGAGATATCTCAAACTAGCCCAGTAAACAGAACAGAATTAGCATTCGTTCCTAATTATAAAAGCTTAAGTATGTGTCATAGCTCATGTCAAAGTATCAAAGAGATTGGTCCTCGCTTCCAGTACCCAATGATGGCACGTGCAAAAAAATAAATAAACAAAAATACTACAAAACAAAGGCGAAGGATCCTCCGTACATGTACATTCACTTTCAGACTAACTTTGCTCATTTCTCTTGTAATATAACAACCGACATAAGTACAGTTTCTAGAAATCTTGAAACTCCTGAAACTTAGATTATATCTTGGTGTTTTTCAGTGTCCCTTTTCCGATCTTTTTCGCTCAGATTCGAAATTCTGTAAACAAAATTACAAATCAAGCTTCACTTTGACATCTCCCACGACCCATTTGGACCAATATTGGTCCATCTCTACCCTAAACACACCCCCACGCACCCCCCAAAATGCCTGCTTTCTATACTACAGCCAGACTGCGCATGCGCAGAATATTGAAAACTGACGATACATTAGTTCAGTCGGATGCTCCTCCACGAGAGCTTCAAAATAAGACCTCATACGACACCATAGGACCATTAGGGGTTCACCTAGACTCCAAAACGTCCACCCAGTATGGACCTATACACCCATAGCCAGTAGGCCTATGGAGCTATATACAGACATACCCGGTACTTTTCAAAATATTTCAGCGCTTACCTTCGGAACCCCTTCCATCGTGTTTTTCGTGGCGAGACGAGAAAAACAAGACCAAACAACCCATAGGAAAACCCACGAAAAATTTCCCGGTTGGACCTATACCCCATAGCCAGTATGGGGCTATATGGGCCTATATACAGACCTACCCGGTACTTTTCGAAAAATTTCACCGCTTACCTCCGAGATCCTTCCCATCGTGTTCTGCGTGGCGGGACGAAGAAAACAAGAGCAACCACCCATAGTAACATCCACAAAAAATGACCACCCCCATACCCCATACAGGAATTTTCCCGTATAGATTTAATATGCAAATGTTCGAATCAGAGAAGATAACCCGGAATTTGCCAAAAATCAAAAAAGTGCATTAAGAGTTCCCATTGGAACTCTCCTGTGTTGGAGGTCGTTTTTGGTCCGGTGGCGCTCCCCCCACCCCCCTCCCCCCACTGTCGGAACTATAGTGCACTTGACCACCGCAACAACGCCACCTGTCGCCACAGAGAGTTACCTCACTGGAAAATGTTACCTTTTCCGTGTTTTCTATACTAATCGCCTTAATGCCCTATCTTAACGCTTTATAGTAACGCCTTAACGCCCTATCTTAACGCCTTATCGCCTTATCCTAACGCCTTAACACCCTAGTATACCAGTGTCTTATCTTTTGCGCGAGATTGTATGCTGGGTCGACATCGGGCCTTACAGACTAGTCTTTTGTGTTAAATGCCATCATGTTCATCTGACGACGATACAGCTCACCAATCCCCAGGGAACGAGTTGTCACAGCGATACAGCTCACCAGTTACCAATATACGAGTTGTCAGAGCATTTCCAGCATAGCTCTCTAGATTTGTATCTATTACGCCTTATGCCGCTGCTCCTACCGTGTCGTCATGTCATCCAAGTTGCCACATGAACAGGCACAATAAAAGCGTGACTGAGATACAACACATATCACGAATCGTTAGATTCTTGGTATGTGCTTTAGAATAGGTTAACCAGAAGACTATACTGTGAAATCATGTGGCTCTGTCAGTATGTCGCGGTACCTCTTCCCACTTCCCTTATATGTGTTGTAATCAATCCGTTCACACCAGGAAATAAATCATGGTGGTCTCCGATGATGTCATCGCTCTAAATCAGGACATTGTACGGGGTGTTTAGCTGGGAACACCCCCTGTTTTGTAGGTCGTCGCTCTACATGTCAGGGTATTTTTTTCTGGAATTTTCGTGGAAAACCCCTGTTTTATTTATATATCACTCGGCAGTAGTAGAGAAAGGGTCGTTTCGGGGCTGCAAAATAACTTTTGGGGGAGATGACTTTTGTGTGTGCGTGTGTGGAGGAGGAGGAATGGGGTTAAAACCCTAACGTTTCTATAGCTAATCCCTTACGGTTTGCTGCCATGATGCAGACAGTTGAGAGAAAGAAAAAGCAATACGTTCACAAGTTTTCATATAGTTTATTCTCCCCAATGTTACATCATAACCAAGCTAGAGGAGCGGCGTTGCGTATGTTTACAATTCAAGTTTGCTCTTGTTCAAACAGAAGCCGCCATTTCAGGAAGTTCAATCTTCCGCCATGTTCGCTCCGAGCTCCTGCTTCCCCCATTGGTAGGCAGGAAAGGGAAATGGAATGGCTCCTCGACACTGGCATCAATCTCCATCGGTTTTTCAATTCGGGACGGCGGGTAGACCACCATGGGTTCTTCCATTTGAGAATGTATTTGTCTCGAGAGTGACGAGCGTGATCCGGGGATGATACTTTGGCGACGTATCAATTGACTGAAATGCTTAAAGACTATATCACACTCTGCACGTGTATGCATGTGTACTTCATGACGTGCACGAGTGTGACGACGTAAACTGTCCAGGTGATGGAAGGGCTTTGAGCAAGTCGAACACGTGAACATCGTGGTAGAATGTTTACTGAATGGAACTTAGACTTTGCACGTCTTTAGGATACGCTTGCTTTTATGAAGAGTAACGCCTGCCAATGCATAGCTTAACGCTTCAACGCCCTGGTAAAATAGCTCAGATTTTTAGCCCACCATCACCAGATGGTGGGCTATTCAAATCGCTTTTCGTCCGTGGTCCGTCAGTCCGTCCGTCCGTCAGTCCGTCTGGTCATTATTGCGTATAAGGACGTCTTAAGTGGTTTTTCCTTCTTAAGTGGTTAACCTCCTAAGAATGCCTTGTGCAATTCTCTACAATCCTGTCTAAAGTGATGGATATTCTCTATAAGAAACGATTTTAAAACAGTGTTTTCTCTATAAGAAACGATTCTAAAACACTGTTTTTTTCTTGGTGTTTTTGAACTAAACATCCATCAGTGGTATTATTGTGCAACATTGCAGCCAACTTTCAACAATGTTTCGTTACAATGTTGCACAATTGTAACCACTTAAGGTATCAAATGTGGGTAGGGGCGTCAGTCCGTCCGTCCGTAAACAATTCTTGTTATCGCGATTTCTCAGGAACCACTTTATGGATCTTTCTCAAAGTTGGTACACAGGTTCCCCTTGGGGCCTAGTTGTGCAAGATACCTTTTTTGGTCCGATCCGAAAATCCAATATGGCCACCGGGCAGCCATCTTTGATTTCCCCATGAAACCTTGTTATCGCGATTTCTCAGGAACTACTTCAAGGATCTTTCTCAAATTTGGTACACAGGTTCCCCTCGGGGTCTAGTTATGCAAGATACCTTTTGCGGTCCGATTTGAAAATCCAATATGGCCACCAGGCAGCCATCTTGGATTTCCCGATGAAACCTTGTTATCGCGATTTCTCAGGAACTACTACATGGATCTTTCTCAAATTTGGTACACAGGTTCCCCTTGGGGTCTAGTTGTGCAAGATACCTTTTTTGGTCCGATTCGAAACTCCAATATGGCCACCAGGCAGCCATCTTGGATTTTTCCATGAAACCTTGTTATCGCAATTTCTCGTGAACTACTGCATGGGTCTTTCTCAAATTTGGTACACAGGTTCCCCTTGGGGTCTAGTTGTGCAAGATACCTTTTCAGGTCCGATTCGAAAATCCAATATGGCCACCAGGCAGCCATCTTGGATTTCCCCATGAAATTTTGTTATCGTCATTTCTCAGGAATTACTGCATGGATCTTTCTCAAATTTGATACACAGGTTCCCCTTAGGGTCTAGTTGTGCAAGATACCCTTTTTTGGTCCGATTCGAAAATCCAATATGGCCGCCAGGCAGTCATCTTGGATTTCCCCATGAAATTTTGTTATCGCAATTTCTCGTGAACTACTGCATGGGTCTTTCTCAAATTTGGTACACAGGTTCCCCTTGGGGTCTAGTTGTGCAAGATACCTTTTCTGGTCCGCTTCGAAAATCCAATATGGCCACCAGGCTTCACTTCAGTATTAAGTATTGTACCATCTTACTATTTTCGAGCATGGTATCTTTAAAGAGATATCTCAAACTAGCCCAGTAAACAGAACAGAATTAGCATTCGTTCCTAATTATAAAAGCTTAAGTATGTGTCATAGCTCATGTCAAAGTATCAAAGAGATTGGTCCTCGCTTCCAGTACCCAATGATGGCACGTGCAAAAAAATAAATAAACAAAAATACTACAAAACAAAGGCGAAGGATCCTCCGTACATGTACATTCACTTTCAGACTAACTTTGCTCATTTCTCTTGTATTATAACAACCGACATAAGTACAGTTTCTAGAAATCTTGAAACTCCTGAAACTTAGATTATATCTTGGTGTTTTTCAGTGTCCCTTTTCCGATCTTTTTCGCTCAGATTCGAAATTCTGTAAACAAAATTACAAATCAATCGTTTGTTCTTAGTAACAATGGACAAAAATATCCCCTAGTCATTAGCTTACAATTATCGGACAATGGTGGGCGCCAAGATCATTCAGGATCTCTCGTCTAGATATCCCATAGACTTGCCACTAATTCATCAAAATGCAGTGACGGCCGTCGTTACGCCTGAACGCCCATCTTATCCCCTTATTTCTACGCCTTGACGCCCGTCCTCCCAACGCCTTAACGCCCTATCTCAACGCCTATAACGCCTGATATTAACGTCCTACCGCAACGCCTTTACGCGTTGTCAACCATCCAATCACACGCACATATTTTGACCATTGGCCCCTGACCCTTGATGAAAGTGACGTCATCGCTGGACATGGCCGGAAGTGACGTCATCGCGCGCATAAGAATTCCGAGCTGTTGGAGTCGGAGCTCTTGGAAATCGGAAGTGGCGTCATCGCACGCATGCGCACGCAACTGTGTTGCACCCTTTATCCTATATCCCGTCCCTCCCAATGCCCTTTTCCCATAATTCCCGGTCTGCGTATGCGCGCGATAGCCCTACTTTTTCTCCACATCATCCAGTCGGATGCTACTTCACGAGAGCTCCACTTTGAAATCTGGAGTCAGGCCAATATTGGCCCGCCCAGGCCCCAAAACGTCCATTCCAGTGCCCATTTCCCACAATTCCCTGTTTGTGCATGCTCGCCATCACGGAACTTCCATTCCTGACTCAGAAGGAGTTCCACCCCCAGTACGCATGCTCACGGTAACTTTATCAACGAAAGTCAACCCATGGCCTCGAGACCCATTGCATCGTGTTCTACATCGCCAGACAAAGAAAACAAAGGGCCACACCCCATACCGCAAATGTCCATGAGTGGGCTCCCCATTAGGTTTAACATTGAAACCTCTGCAGCATACGGTCTTATATAGGGGTTGATAACGCTTGCTGGGCTCTCACGTGACCGGAGGTGACATTTGTCCGGAAAATGACCTTTGACCCAGAAGTGACCTTTGACCTAGAAGAAATGTCAGTAGATGTGACGTCATTCGTGACGTTATAGTGATGTCACGCCACCACCCTCCCCCTCAATACTCTGGAATTTCCACTCATACTACTACAGACATCCAACTATGGGCCCAGCTCAACGTTGCTCAACTCCCGTCGTCTGATGGGAACCGGTGTGCCAAACGTGATACGCGAACTAGCCTATGTGTATGTATACTAGGATTGTCGTTTTGAATTTGGTGCTAATTTTATTATTTGGAATATGGATATTCTTTAATGGACGACGGCTGAATTATAAATGATGGACCAGACGCTTTTAATTGGACTGGCAACGAAGTCATTGTGCGCATGAGCAGTCGGGGAGTAGTAGCGAAAGTGGGCAAGTTTGGGCCTGTAGGGAATTTTTGAGCGACTTGGGGACATCATGGGTCCGAATGTGCGTTGCAGGGTGTCCTATCGTAGCACTCGTGAGGTAAACGACGACTGGGGTGACTTGAACCGGAATGGTGGGCATGCACAGTCGATACGTAGTAGCAAAAGTTGTTATATTTTGTTGGTGTTCAGGGGTCTGTTTGAGCGAATATGGTGTAATCATGTGTCCGACGAAGAATATATCATTTTGAAGCGGCTGATGCGTACGCTACGCGTGGGGTGATTTGGTCGGGAGCCGACGTCATGGCGCACATGCGCAGTCGAGGAGTATTAGCAAAATTTTTTTGTTTTGGGTTGCGCATGGACGTGTTTGAGCGATTGAGAAACCACTCTTGGTCACTATTGGCCGTACGATGCGTCAAGTTGAAGCTCTCGGCATGTAGACTAGGCTTGCGGTGGCTGGGATGGAAAGTGAGGTCATGGTGCCCATGCGTATTCGAGGTGTATTATAGAAAGTTTGATGTCGTCGCATCCGGTGATAACGTTCATTCTGTCATTGATTTCACTTCCAAGCGATAGGTAGCGGCGGTACCCCCAGGAAAGCACATGCGTGCGAGAATGTCTTTTTCGGAGATGACGTCACTTCCGGTGATAACGTGACTTCCATCAAAGTCGTAATGCGTGACTATAGAGCGTTAAATTTTTTAGACGCGCGTTACTACGGTTCGATGAATTAGTGTCAATTTCATGAGATATCACGTGATTATGTTAATAGACCTATCTGATTTTCTGAGCTATCTTTCTATGGCGTTGTTCAAAGCGTCAAGATAGTTGTTCACGGGAATAACTATGTTTCGTCTATAACATCAACCCTGATCAAAAGACGTGCACGTCTAACCGTCAACATGACATTTCGTCGCCTTGAGTGCGGACGAACGTTTACCAGACACTACGATATGATGTGGCACCAGATTAATATACATGGGCACAAAGAGACCCTGAGTGCGGACGAACGTTTACCAGACACTACGATATGATGTGGCACCAGATTAATATACATGGGCACAGAGAGACCCTGAGTGCGGATGAACGTTTACCAGACACTACGATATGATGTGGCACCAGATTAATATACATGGGCACAGAGAGACCCTGAGTGCGGACGAACGTTTACCAGACACTACGATATGATGTGGCACCAGATTAATATACATGGGCACAGAGAGACCCTGAGTGCGGACGAACGTTTACCAGACACTACGATATGATGTGGCACCAGATTAATATACATGGGCACAGAGAGACCCTGAGTACGGACGAACGTTTACCAGACACTACAATATGATGTGGCACCAGATTAATATACATGGGCACAGAGAGACCCTGAGTGCGGACGAACGTTTACCAGACACTACGATATGATGTGGCACCAGATTAATATACATGGGCACAGAGAGACCCTGAGTGCGGACGAACGTTTACCAGACACTACGATATGATGTGTCACAAGATTATATACATGGGTACAGAGAACCCGAGTGGCTAGAAACCGATACACAGCGCATAGCAAACTGTTAAACTCACTCTCCTCGAGGGAGCACCAGCTAAAAGTCAGATGGGAAGGTTGAGTATTTAGCAAACCTTTTCCCAATGTTGATTAACTTTTCAAGATCTTTTAGTTATTGAGTTAATACGAATGTGTTCTGGGCATGCCCAGATCATACTTGTATTAAATTTTACGGAGTTTCACACTTGCTTTCGCTGATTTCAAAATATCAAAACGTACAAACGGACTTAAAAATCATAGGACTGTTAGTGATTTTATGACTACCGGTGGTCAAAATGTGTGAACTGTCGAACAGAAACGATATTTTATACACAAACTATTACTTGGTGTTCGAAAGTTTACAGCGTATCGTTATAGCGACGTAAACTTGTTATATCTATAGATCTTCTTAAATGGAATGCTTTTATCATACTCTAAGGCACACGCCATTTCGTGTCCGGTCAATATCTTTGACAGTTTTCTATCCACAGTTGCAATGTTTATTACCTCCGTCGATCAGACGGAAGTCAAAGAGCGAAACGTGAAATATCCAGCCAAATAATTGTGTAACGTGTACGAGCAGGACCAGACGTGGTGTTTACGAGAAAACGAATCAATAACCGGGATTGCCCACTGGCATTCTGGCCGTCACCGTAGTTAGCCCCTTCACTAGTAAAGATCCGGGGATCGAAGAGATGATCACAACCCTAAAAGGATGACTGACGCTAATGTAAGGTCGATTATGGTATATTCTGCACAAATAGTATACACGGTTACAAATAACAGCGTAGAACCGCGTGGCTTAGACAGAATGTCTAAGGGGATGTAATGTTATGATATTTACATATATGTACAGACACTAGGAGTGTGTATGCAAATAAACTTGATGTATATATACACGTGCTGTGAGAGGGTGTGTGCACATAAAGCGAATGAACACACACACCCGGTATGTGCACACCAGGTTAACGGATACGTACCCCTGAGAGAGTGTGTGCATATAAGGTTAACGGATACGTACCCCTGAGAGTGTGTGCATATAAGGTTAACGGATACGTACCCCTGAGATTGTATGCATACAGGGTTAACGGATACTTACCCCTGATGTATCCTGATGTATATGTGGACAATAGAAGAGTGTGTGCACGTAAGCTTGATGTTATATGTCAAATAATATAAGGGGGTGTATGCATATAGTTTTATAGTTATATGTAGTGCTTTAAATTGGTATGGGCACGCGATAAGGGCGGCCTGGTTGCTGGCCCTTCTCTTCTGGGTACAAGGGCGGCCTGGCTGCTGGCCCTTCTCTTCCGTCGTTGGAACGTTATGGATGTAACGCTCTCTCATTGTATAGCACCCAGTCGTTGGAGCCTCCCCACGGATGTGGCAGCCCGTCGTCTCCTTCACCCCAAGTCGTAGGAACGTTATGCCTGTGTAACGAAAGTGCAGAATGACAACGCCCCCTTGGGATCCCCTTTAATCAGTCACTGCTTGTGTTCTGACACGTGACTACTGTGAAAACGAAAGTTACATTGTGTTTATGTGTGCGGTTCACTTACCTGGTGGAATTCAACGCTGTAATTTGCCTAGAATGAACTATAATAATCCGGGAGACAGACAATGCCTCGAAATCCCGGTGAAGTTATCTCAAACGATCAGTCGGAATAGTAATAGGGACTCTGGTGAGCTGACTTGCTTCGCTGTAGATGACGTCAGTCAGGAATCCGGAAGTCGACTTCAGTGAATATGCAGATTAGGCACAGTGAACTTTGCGGTCATTGTGTGAATTAACCAGAGAGAGTTGGAAGCTGAGATTTACCAGTTACGTCCGTAATGAATTATGGTTTGTTCCTCCATAGCCATATTTATCCAGCGAAGTCCAGATAAACTGATCGGGAAGTGGTGTAAGTGACAATAAAGAGGGCGCTGTCATTCTTCGACGTCTGTTTCTACCTTTATCCACCGAAGAGCGGTAGCCCTATATAAGCCGGACTCCCGCTGAAACGACAGAGACCAGCAGAAACATCGAGTAGTATATAGAGGGGGAATCCTTGACCAGATGCCCATCTATTGCGGATGACCATGCAGTAGTATAGAGAGAGGGTTGATGGGGCAGCTGACCATACAGTAGTATAGAAGGAGGGTTCCTATACCAGTTGACCATACAGTAGTATAGAAGGAGGGTTCCTATAATAGTTGACCATACAGTAGTATAGAGAGAGGGTGCCGATTCCAGGTGCCCATACAGTAGTATAGGAAGCGGGTTACTAGACCAGGTGCCTGCCTATCCACCGTGTGTTATTGATGTCCGATCCTATGTGGACCGTGTAGCCGTGAACTCTAGCCTTGATGATTCATCCTTGGAGCCGGGCCGCGGAGTGAGTCGCCGTGAGCGGGGTCGCTGAAGCCTGGGGGTGTATTCCTACGAGGGGTGCCGTCTGCTGCTGTAGTGAGCCGTGCAGTTGAATAGTCCTGCGGTGTTACAGAGAGACGGGCCGGTGCCGTAGAAGCCTTTGTACTGTGATAGTACTGTCGTGTCCAGGCCGTCCGCATCCATTGACGGTTATCAACGCTTGGAGGGGCTTAGTCGTGTAAGACGAGACACGACGACGACGAGAAGTCCATACCACCCGAGGGAAGAAGACCGGGAGGAAGACACACGTCGGAGATAACCACGGGAGGGCCAGGTCGTGTGAGACGAGACACGACGCAGTGTTCATCCATACGGGAGTGAACGAAGACCTGGGGAAGGAAGGCAGACGGACCTTTCCACGTATATCTGGGAAAGGACGATAGACGCTGGATCCTACTGTAAAGCCCTGGGGAAGGAAGATAGAAGCTGGACCCATCCATGAGAGAACCGGTCGTGACCAGACTGTGGCTGTGACCAGGCCTGCTCGCGTTATAGCTAGGGCTATATTTATTTTGTATATATTTTCTATTGAACTTCGGTTAAAGATAACTATAAGAGTACAGATAATTCATAGAGTAGGGATCTTCTTTGCAGGGATTATACGCTACCACGATTTGAATCCTGTATACCTGCTCAAAGAATTATATGTCCGTATTGCATTAATTTGCTTTGGTTGTCATTACAGGTCTTCCTTTCCAACCTCCTTGATCCAGACAAGGTGACAGGTTGAATCGAACTCCCTCGTTGGCCAGGATCAGTGCCCGAGTGCGTTCCCAATAGCCTGACAGTTTGTCTTGGGGACCCTGCGCACTCTGTGGATCTGAAACATCCATTATCCCACGTTATAGAAGTAGAAACGTTTCAACTGGTGGCAGCGGTGGGATGGCCAACTTCTGGGAAACGAAGGAAAGGAGACCAAGCTGGGCGGATAGCATGAATCCGGGCCAGACAACCATGAATATACCTGGAGTTTTCGGCGCCGAGTTACGACAACCGGGAGCCAGGGGTCAACCACCTGACGGAAGAGGAACCAGACGGAAGCTTTCCCAGATACCGATTCCTTGCAGACTACGTGACACGGGAAGAGGTGTTGGTTCCGGGCGATCGACTACAGCTACTCTGGCATCTGAGAATCTTCTTGACTTGTCCACGCAAGAACTCGATTCGGTGCTGTTGGAACCACCGGCCGACCTGACGCCACGATCTGAAGATCAACTGAGAGGGCGTGGGCCAGTGCCTGAACAACCCGACGTTGACCTAAGACGAGAGGTAGAAGACCAGCGTAATGTCTCAAATGCATTATGCACAGCGATGACCGCCATGATGGGACAGATGTCGACGATACTGAGAAATCAAAGTGCCAGTGAGGAGATGACTCCACCGAAGGCAGAAGATTACACTCATTCTGCGCCGGCCGGACCACTACGGGGTTGTGACGGAGCCGCATCGGGGGCGACGTCGAGGCGAGATGAGTCATCGCCAAGAAGACGCCGGGAAGAACCACCTTCAGTTTCATGGGACCATCCGCTACAGACGTCCACGCCCATGGGGGAACCTAGACGGCCGAAAACGACAATGGTGAAGGCCGCTACCTACGATGGTACCACGCCATGGCGGGATTATTTGGCTCACTTCGGGCACTGCGCCGTGATCAATGGATGGACCTACCAACAGCAGGGTCAATACCTAGCCGTCGCTTTACGGGGGTCAGCGCAGCAGGTGTTAGCCAGCCTTAAGTCTGCACAAGGAAGTACCGACTACGACCGCTTGAAGGAAGCCTTGGAGAAGCGATTTGCCCCGCCTAATCAGATGGATATGTCCAAGGCACAGCTGAAGTCCAGGCACCGCGTGAGGGACGAAGACCTTCCGGGCTTGGCTCAAGCACTAATCCGCCTGGCACAGCTGGCCTATCCCGACGCCGGAGACGATGTTCAGGATACCCTAGCCAAGGATCAATTCCTGGACGCCATCGGTGATGAGCTGAGGTTTCAAGTCTGGCAAACTAGGCCTACAACCTTGGATGCGGCCGTACATGCGGCCGTGGAACTGGAGGCATTCAAGATCTCCCAGCGCCGGAAACCCTGGCCGACAGCCAAGTCAACTGCCCCGGAAGAGGGCGATAAGGCAGCCGCACCCCCTGAAGAGGATGAGACGGAGAATCAACGGTTGAGGGAAGAAGTAAAGAGGTTAAAGGAGATGATTCAGGAGAACAGTGAACCACCAAGACCGCAACGGCCAGGACGATACCAGTCCAGATGGGGGCATAGGCGTGGCCGACAACGACCATACGGTAACCGAGATTGGACAGCAAGGTGCTGGACGTGCGGTAAACCTTACCACTATCGAGCGACTTGCCCCGAAATTGGTAGACAAGATGGTTCCCGACCGCAGCATCCACCAAAAACGTCTTCGGCGGCACCCACGTTTCAACTGGTGGTGGACGATACGAGAACTTTTCCTCACAGCTACAAGCCGGGTGATCAGGTTTGCTTGAGAGGGTCTTTTGTTGTGAAAGAAGCCCTGAATGATGAGACATATCGCATCGTCGACGAGACTGGTGGCCACCGGGTGGTCCATCATGATCTGTTTAAGCCCTTCTACCCCAGAGAGACGTTGGACAGTGAGACCACCGAGTCCACAGAGAATGACGGGGATGTCAAATCTGAGAATGACTCAGAGCCCGCGACGGTCTTTTCATATCCGGTGGAGCATCCGGCTGCAGTGAGATCTCCAGCACCTCGACAGACGAGAAGTGGACGGAGAACTCGTCGTCCTCGGAGATTGGCAGATTACGAGGTTGGATTACCGCCTGATCCCCCTGTTGATGTCGAGTCGCCACTTTCGGAGGAGCAGATGGCCTTGCCGGAGACATGGCGTCCTCCACGAACGACTCGTGGACGTCGTGTCCAGCGACCGAGGCGCTTTAATGACTACGTTTTAGCTTGCAAGTGGACAGGAGATGCGCGACCGTATGGTCGGGGAAATACGGTTGATGACCGTGATCGTCGAGGAATGACCTGTGGTGCATGGCCGACCTGCAGGTATTCCGGTGGGCGACAAACACAGACTGGGCGATTCTGAGGCTTTACTGCCTCAGATGCATGATGCATGACTCCAGCAAGAGACAGCTGTGGCCTGCTGTGGACCTGATGTCCATTGCAGGTGACGACGACTTGGCCAGGAAGTCAAGAAGACCGTCGTCCTGTAATTTTGTTGTATATACGTTGTACATATGTTCTGTTCTGCACTCCCGTGCTGCTGGTAGCGTGACGAGAGCCATGACGAGGGCGTCATGATCTTTGAAGGCGGGGGTAGTGTAACGAAAGTGCAGAATGACAACGACCCCTTGCGATCCCCTTTAATCAGTCACTGCTGTGAAAACGAAAGTTACATTGTGTTTATGTGTGCGGTTCACTTACCTGGTGGAATTCAACGCTGTAATTTGCCTAGAATGAACTATAATAATCGGGGAGACAGACAATGCCTCGAAATCCCGGTGAAGTTATCTCAAACGATCAGTCGGAACGGTAATAGGGACTCTGGTGAGCGGACTTGCTTCGCTGTAGATGACGTCAGTCAGGAATCCGGAAGTCGATTTCAGTGAATATGCAGATTAGGCACACTGAACGTTGCGGTCGTCGTGTGAACTAACCAGAGAGAGTTGGAAGCTGAGATTTACCAGTTACGTCCGTAATGAATTATGGTTTGTTCCTCCATAGCCATATTTATCCAGCGAAGTCCAGATAAACTGATCGGGAAGTGGTGTAAGTGATAATAAAGAGGGCGCTGTCATTCTTCGACGTCTGTTTCTACCTTTATCCACCGAAGAGCGGTAGCCCTATATAAGCCGGACTCCCGCTGAAACGACAGAGACCAGCAGAAACATCGAGTAGTATATAGAGGGGGAATCCTTGACCAGATGCCCATCTATTGCGGATGACCATACAGTAGTATAGAGAGAGGTTTGATGGGGCAGCTGACCATACAGTAGCATAGAAGGAGGGTTCCTATACCAGTTGACCATACAGTAGTATAGAAGCAGGGTTCCTATAATAGTTGACCATACAGTAGTATAGAGAGAGGGTGCCGATTCCAGGTCCCCATACAGTAGTATAGGAAGAGGGTTACTAGACCAGGTGCCTGCCTATCCACCGTGTGTTATTGATGTCCGATCCTATGTGGACCGTGTAGCCGTGAACTCTAGCCTTGATGATTCATCCTTGGAGCCGGGCCGCGGAGTGAGTCGCCGTGAGCGGGGTCGCTGAAGCCTGGGCGTGTATTCCTACGAGGGGTGCCGTCTGCTGCTGTGGTGAGCCGGGCAGTTGAATAGTCCTGCGGTGTTACAGAGATACGGGCCGGTGCCGTAGAAGCCTTTGTACTGTGATAGTACTGTCGTGCCCAGGCCGTCCGCATCCATTGACGGTTATCAACGCTTGGAGGGGCTTAGTCGTGTAAGACGAGACACGACGACGACGAGAAGTCCATACTACCCGAGGGAAGAAGACCGGGGGAAGGAAGACACACGCCGGACATAACCACGGGAGGGCCAGGTCGTGTAAGACGAGACACGACGCAGTGTTCATCCATACGGGAGTGAACGAAGACCTGGGGAAGGAAGACAGACGCTGGACCTTACCACGTGTATCTGGGGAAGGACGATAGACGCTGGATCCTACTACAAAGCCCTGGGGAAGGAAGATAGAAGCTGGACCCATCCACAAGAGAACCGGTCGTGACCAGACTGTGGCTGCGACCAGGCCTGCTCTCGAAATAGCTAGGGCTATCTATTTTTTATATATTTTCTATTGAACTTCGGTTAATGATAACTATAAGAGTACAGATAATTCATAGAGTAGGGATCTTCGTTGCAGGGATTATACACTACCACGATTTGAATCCTGTATACCAGGTCAAAGAATTATATGTCAGTTTTGCATTAATTTGCTTTGGATGTCATTACAGGTCTTCCTTTCCAACCTCCTTGATCCAGACAAGGTGACAGGTTGAATCGAACTCCCTCGTTGGCCAGGATCAGTGCCCGAGTGCGTTCCCAGTAGCCTGACAGTTTGTCTTGGGGACCCTGCGCACTCTGTGGATCTGAAAC